>SJYX01008234.1:112147-177268 GCA_006410675.1 Oreotragus oreotragus | reverse complement strand
TGTACACCCGTGGCAGATTCATGTTGATGTATGGCAAAACTAATACAGTATTGTAAAGTAAAAGTAAAATTAAAAAAAAAGAAAATATCATACTAAATGAACGAGTCCAGACACGAAAGGATAAAGTATTATTCCACTTACATGAAATACCTAGAGTAAGCAAATCCATAGAGACAGACAATAATTAAAGGTTAACAGGGGATAAATGACAACCCAGTCCAGTACTCTTGCCTAGAAAATCCCACAGATGGAGGAGCTTGGTGCAGGCTACTGTCCATGGGGTCGCAAAGAGTCAGGCATGACTGAGCAACTTCACTTTCTTTTCTTTCTTAACAGAGGATAGGGGAGGAAGAAATAGAGAGTTATTTTTTAATAGTTTAGAGTGTTTGCTTGGAATAACTTTAAAAGTTTTGGAGATAGTGGTGACAGATGCATAAAATTTAGAGTGTAATTAGTGTTGCTGAATCATACCCTTAAATGTTGTTGAGATGAAAAATCGTTTTAAAGACAGACGGGACAAAGGTATACCTATGGCTGATTAATGTTGATGTCTGGCAGAAACATCCGTAAAGTAATTATCCTTCAATTAAAAAAATAATTTTAATGTGAAAAAAATAATTAATAGGCAAAAAATTGAACTTTACAAGGACAAATTGTATGGTTTATGAACTATAGCTCAATAAGCCAGTTTTTTAAAAAGTAAAAGCAGTATGGCAACCCTGAGCCTATGCAACTTTGCTGAGGGACCCAAGGGTCAAACCCAAGCAAGAGGGTGGCTGTTTTCCCTGTCCATTGACCATGTGATGTAGCAGCAAGGGCTGGCAAGCAGGGCCGTCAGCATTTCCTGAGCAGGTGGGAGTCCCGGGGTTGTGCCTCTTGACCTGCAGAGGTGCCTGAACAGAGACTTGGAGTGAATGAAGCACAGAGGGTGCCCTGAGGGGTGAAAGCAGTTCACGCATCACACTGGACAGTCGGCATTGTCTCCAAGATTGATTCTTAAGAGAACTGTGCCCCCTGGGAGCTCCTTAAGCTAGCAGCTATGGGTGGAGGCTTAAAAGGGGGTGAAGAGACAGATGTTTCTAATTTCCATTGGTGAGGGCTATCAAGCCAGCCAAGCCACAATATGCACGTCCACCCCCCAACATCATTTACACTCCTTGGAGAAGGAAATGGCAACCCACTCCAGTATTCTTGCCTGGAGAATGCCAGGGACAGAGGAGCCTGGCAGGCATAGGGGTACCTGGTACACAAGCCAAGTCCAGAATTAATACAATTATTTACATATCTCTAAAAATAAGAAATGTGCCTAATTATCTGAATTTCCTATTTTTGTCCATTTCTAGTGTAAGTGGGTATACCTATGGAGTGCAAGGAAATGCGGATTTTTATCAACGCAGAAAGATTATCTGGACGGTGTTAAAGAGAGACCATAAACCTGACCAGAAGCCCATAACTTCCATCAGCATTTGCAGAGAATGAGTCTGTATGTCCCAGATTCTAAGAGAAGGACACAAAATTACTGAGATAAGTGTGATGAGGTTAAAGTAGGTCTCTGTATTCTCAGTGATGGCCGCACTTTCTCCCTTCCAATGTCTGTGCTTGAGAAAGAACAAACGAACAAACTGTCGATACAACTCTGAAACACCTACCTGTCTACTGCTACAATGTACTGGAATTGAGGTACCTAGGTTTCCAGGGATATAGAAGCTGTATACATGGCACAGCTAACAAGCCTAAGCACCAAGGGAAAACTGATTATCTAGGATTGTTACTGCCAATGCAGTTTTTTGTTTTTAATTTTTGGCAAAGATAATATGTGGAATTAAACATAGAGGTATAGAAGAAATTCTCCCCCTCAGCACCCTTCCTTAGAAAAAACATTGCTTCTGGTTCCTTCCAGATACTAGATAGGACTTTCACCAATGCTAAAGGTTTCTCTGCACTTGGGATGGATCAGTAGTCATTTTTAGGGAGACATACCTCTTTTCAGATGGATATTTTGCCCACGAACACAAATATGTCTATTTGTAAACACATAAACATGCCCAGGTTAATCAAAAGTCTCTTAACAGATTGGAAGAAAAACATAACAATGGATTTATCCCTATCTACGTGTAGGAAAAAAATCTCAAAATTCATGGAATTCAAAAACTTAACCAAATTATTAATGATTGAAAGAATTTTTCCAACTGCTTTTCATTTTTTAAAAGTAAAGTTGTCCCGTGGAAGTAAATACACTTCTTTTGTGACTTGTATTTCACATTCCGTGCATGTGTATAGAAAGATCCACATGAAATAGCTATACCTTTTAAACCATTTTCCTCCTGGTCCATTACTCAGCACGGGTAATTTGAGTAGGCATTGATGATGATAAACACCACAGTTTAGAAGATGTTAAACCAAGCTTATCAGAGCTCACATAGGGAAACAAATTAGGCAAACTGAAGTAATTTGAGCTAATGAAGTTTGATTCTAAACATCCAGATCAATTAAGCTTTGAGTACCTGCTTGGGCTCCTGCTCTGTAAGGCAGGGAGGAGCTGCTGCCTAGAGGAAGAGGCTGGGAGTGCTGATCGAGAAAGTCTGAAAATAAAGGTGACAGAGCTGTTCAGTATTTCATGGATATATTGCTGTTTCCCAGGCCTTACTATTTGAGGATCACATCATATGGAAATGAAGGAAAGTGGGTGATACATCCATGTGGACTCTGCTTATAGGAATCTTAGAGAAGGCTACAAAGAACAAGACCCAGGAAAAGCAGTGGTGAAAGGTTTGATGTCTAAAGTTTCCAATGGAATTGTTGTAATGTTTGTTGTTTAATCATTAAATTGTGCCTGACTCTTTTGTGATCCCCTGGACTGTAATCCACCAGGCTCCTCTGTCCAGGGGATTTCCCAGGCAAAAACACAGGAGTGGGTTGCCATTTCCTTCTCCAGGGATCCTGATGCAGGGATCAAACTCGCATCTCCTGCTTTGGCAGATGGATTCTTTACTGTTGAACCACCTGGTAGCCCCAAATTGCTATATATGGGCAAACAAATTGGAAGAGGAAACTCTGGTAACATGAGTAAGAGATGGGCTCAGAGAGAATTTCTGTGTTTCAATGGATGAAAGGCAAAGTAGAAAGCTCAGAAATTCTGGGTCCTTGTGACTGGAAAGTGAAAGCATGCTCACCTCCCGCCTGTAAAAGATTAAACTGAGTAGGATATTCTTTGGAATAAGAAGATTTTTTAATACTACATCACAGGACAAAGACCAAACCAGCAGACTGACATTAAGATTTCTGATGCGATTAAAGTGGATCACGGTAATTTTTTCCCATTGGGAAATATGATTCAGGGAAAGACATCAAGAGTATGTTCCCATGGACGCATGATATGCTCAAAGTACCTATAATCTAGTTGAGAGAGAGAAAGAGAGATGCCTTGAAGAAAATAGTGGCTGTGCCTATTGGAATATGGATCCAACTAGAAACAAATACAGTAAGTGTTCTATATAAAATGAGTTCTGAGAGCACATTCATAAGTCCAGTTTCTCTCTAAGTTCCCCAGTGTTAGCCTAGGTACCCAACTAACACAACTGGCTATATGCTGCTGCTGTTATGCTTGGTTCTGAATACCTAGGTTTGAACCAAAGATACGGTACTACTGTAGTCTAGACAGTACTATACAGTAAGACACACAGAAGCACCGCCACTGTAAAGGACGCATGCACTTGACAATGTACTACATCAGACATATGAGCTAACTTACGTGACTGGACATGTGAATGCACGTTTGAAAGTTCGCAACTAGAAGGTTCACAGGTAGGGGACTTGGTGATTAAACAAGCACAGTAAAGTGCCTGAGAGAGTTATACTGTCAGAAGTGCTGCCAGCCTGTGACTATCTGAAATGTAAAACCACTCTTAGACTAATTTCCCTGTGAGCAAGAATGTGATGTATTCAGGAGGGAAGTAAATATATGATGGTTCATGGAGGATGAGAACCATCGTTCTCAGTTACTTGCTCCTGTCTTCTAAGAGGATGATTTCTCCTCACTCTTTTACTGTCACGTGAGTTATCTGTGCACCCTTGGCAGGGAAAATGTATCTCCACCTTACATACTTGGATACAGATATGATTTGGTCACATGAGGGCATGGGCACGTCTGAGCCAAAGCTTTAAATGTGATCTCCTGGCTTGTGTTGCTCTCTCTACCTCCGCCCTCCACCACAAGAACAACACAGTCGGGAAAAGGACTATTCAACCTGGAATGAAGTCATACTGAGTCCAGCCAAGTCAAGCAGAGCCCTGGCTGACCCACAGCCTTCACGTAACATTAACAAGAAACACGTGTTTATTGTAAGGCATTGAGATGTTGGAGTTATTTGCTATTGTAGAAAGAGTTGATAATATGGGAGTCATCGATGTACAAGTAATGTATTGAAGGCCATAGAACGCAATGACATCATTTAGGAAGTGAGTATACATAAAGAAAAAGGCTAAGCCTGGGGAAGGGGAGAGGCCAGGAAAACAGGCCAAAAAGCCACAAAGACAGCAGAGGAAAGTCACAAAAGAGGTATCCCAAGTGGAAAAAAATTTAATGCCTTATGAAATCAGGCAAAGTCCGTAATGTCAAATAAACCTGAGGGTGCAGGAAAGAAAAAGACAGAAATGACGATCAATTTAGCAGGAGGGAGAATGTTGATGACTTTGACAAAGGTGAGCTCAGTGAATCGTGGAAACATTAATTGACAAGAATTGAATAGACTAGGAGGTGAGAACTGGGAGCCAGAAGTATAAACGGCAATTTAAAAATAAATTTTCCATAAACAGAATCAGAGGCATGGAGAGGTAACTGGAATGAGTTGAGAGGTTTAGAAAATTCTGTTTTGTTTTCCACATAAGAAATAATAGATAAGGTTGTATGTGGGTGGGAAAGTCCAATAGGAAGCCATCATTTCAAGGGAATATGATAAGTAACTTGATGCTGGGGTGAGTGCTGAATATTGCTGGATTTTATATTCGACTTGTTATATTGATATTGTTTACATTTTACATTGATATTATACAATATAATAAATAATTAAAATCCCTGAATGCTAGTTATTCTCTTCCTCCTAGTTCCCTGAGGATCCTGTCATAGACAAAAACTGACAAATAATTTAAACTGTGTTCCAGTGCCCTCTATGCCATTTCAAAGTCCTAATAATGGTTGACTAACACCTTACTACTTAGGCCTCTCCTTCAAGTCCTGAATCTAATTCTTGGGATCTTAATCTCTGTAGAAAACTTCAGGAAGAAAGTCAATCAAAGATACTAGGCAGAATCCTAGTCTTGGATCCACTTATACATCCCCATAGAGTGGAAGAGAGAGCAAGGGAGAAGGGGCTGGCTTATGCCAAGTTCAGCCTCTTACACACCCATTTCTTATAGGTTCTTCACAAAAGAAAACCTCCAGAAAGTTCCCTTATGATGTTGTCTCTCTCCCTCCCAGGATGTTTGAAATACTCTCTTTCAAAACAGCCCATAATTATCAAATGACTTGATTTTTATTGCAAGGAAAGAATAATTGCACCAGAATCCAGCGACCATGCTTTTTGGTTAGCTCAAAGGGAATTTCAGAATTCAGAATTAATTAGGCAATAAGAGAGAACAGGAGGCATATTTTAGTGTATTAATTTAGGCCAAGTTCAAACTCATTCCATCCCTGTTGCCCACTGTGAATAATTATGCCATTAATCCAAGGTAGGAGGAGAGCTACTGTGACTGCAACACATTTCTAAGAAAATAAAGAAAAACGTCCGCTCTGAATAGAGCTGCGTTATAATAATACTTTATTTATAGAGTGTAAATTCCCTAGAGCTCAATAAACTACAGGATAAGCAAGATGTTAAAGAGGGAAAACAGAATTTTTCCAGCTAATTTTGAAACAAAATGTTAGATAGGGAAAATGACTAAGGAGAGAAACTGAAAATTTAAGGCGAGCTTGGAAAGAGGCAAGCAGGAAAAGGCTGTGACACGGTTTCTCATTTCCCTCGTCCCTTCTACGGTCCACTCTTCCCATGGTGACGCAGTTGGCTAGCAGTCTGGAGGAGAAAAGTTTCACGCACAGTTTATCAGCTCAGAAAATGTCTTCCAACGCCAATCATCCTTTGTCATCAAGGTGATGCAGGTCAGCCTGCCCCCTTTCCACTTCCAGATGCCCTTCCAGTACATATATGTTTACTGAGCACAGAAGAACTGGAGGATCCAATACACAATAATAAGAACTTTTGCAACCGTAAGTTTTTGAAAAAAGCTTAAACATTAAATTTCTTAAAAATTCTTTTTACGGAACTCAACTTTTCATTTTTACTTAATAGGAGACAATAAGAGACAATAAAGAGCTGCTAGATATTTATTTGGAAAAAAGAAAGCAAAGAACTGGGGAATCAGGGTGGTTTCCCATCCATACCCCCTTAGGATGAATCAGAAATGCCCTGGGTGGCCTGTGTGGGCTGTCCAGCTTCCCAGCATTGAAGAGGATACTGGGACAGGCAGAGAGCCAAGAGTACGGGAGGGCAGTTCACATATCCTCCATGACCAGAAGGGAGCGGATCAAGGCCCACCGCGGGCAGGGCCCCGGGGTGCCAGGAGTCGCAGAGGCAATGAGGAGCAGTCCGCACTGCCCGGGCACTGGCCCTGCTACAGAGCCGTGATGTTGCTCAGCGAACACATCGCCCTGCCTACTCCTGCCAATCAGAGTGGACAGAAGACCCGACAGCCGCAAGGCAGGGCAGATGAGACGGGGGCAGGGAGCAGGACCTTCTCAGCAGCCCCCCAAACCTATCATGGTGTCTAGAACCCCGCAAGAGTTCTGTCCCTTCTGTGTTGAAAGAAATGAAAAGCTCCAAGTCTGCCTCTCATTCCTTTTTTTTATTTGACAAAGTAAAGGAAGACTGTTTCTCTACTCACAACACTTCTGACAAGTGTGTAAGTTTTTCACATGAAATAATTCCTCAGTTCTCTGTGGCATTCAGCTTGGTGTTCTGCAGTTGAATTCATTCTGACACTAACAACCCAGAGTTAGTGAGACCCACAGGTTAAGGGCTCAGGCCCACAAGACTGTCTCCCACTTCCGAATCCAATCACTAGTAGGTCCCAGGTTACCCCTATTTCTCTCTGATTTGGCTAAAAGATCAGGGGTTCCCATAATGCCCTCCTCAGGTACAATAATTTGCTATAATATCTTGCAGAACCCTGGGAAATGCTTTACTTACTACTGCCATTTTATTCTAAAGGATATTATAAAGGATATAAATTAAAAACCAGATGAAGAGGTCCTAGGGTGAAGGGTCTGAAAGGTCCCTGAGTGTAGAAATTTCTGTCCTCATGGAGTTTGGATAGCACTTTTTTTGGGCTCCAAAATCACTGCAGATGGTGACTGCAGCCATGAAATTAAAAGACGCGTACTCCTTGGAAGAAAAGTTATGACCAACCTGGATAGTATATTCAAAAGCAGAGACATTACTTTGCTGACTAAGGTCCGCCTAGTCAAGGCTATGGTTTTTCCTGTGGTCATGTATGGATGTGAAAGTTGGACTGTGAAGAAAGCTGAGTGCCGAAGAATTGATGCTTTTGAACTGTGGTGTTGGAGAAGACTCTTGAGAGTCCCTTGGACTGCAAGGAGATCCAACCAGTCCATTCTGAAGGAGATCAGCCCTAGGATTTCTTTGGAAGGAATGATGCTAAAGCTGAAACTCCAGTACTTTGGCCACCTCATGCGAAGAGTTGACTCATTGGAAAAGACTCTGATGCTGGGAGGGATTGTGGGCAGGAGGAGAAGGGGATGACAGAGGATGAGATGGCTGGATGGCATCACGGACTCAATGGACATGAGTCTGAGTGAACTCCGGGAGATGGTGATGGACAGGGAGGCCAGGCGTGCTGCGATTCATGGGGTCGCAAAGAGTCGGACACGACTGAGCGACTGAAATGAACTGAACCGAACCTCCTAGCACATGGATACTTTGCCAGTCTAAAAGCTCTCCAAACACTTTCACTTGGGGTTTTCAATGAAGATTTCATTACATAGGCATGATTGGTTAAACCATGAGCCACTGGTAATTAGTGTAAACCTTTCGCCCCTCCCCAGAGGTCAGGGAGTGGGACTGAAACTTCTAATCCTCTAATTATATGATTGGTTCCCCTGGCAACCACTTTGTATCCTGAAGCTACCTAGAGGCTTCCAGTCACCAGTCATCTCATACAAGCTCCAGTATGGTGGAAAGGGGGCTTCCCAGGTAGCTCAGCTGGTAAAGAATCCATTTGCAATACAGGAGACCCTGGTTCGATCCGTGAGTCAGGAAGTTCCCCTGGAGAAGGGATGGACTACCCACTCCAGTATTCTTGGACTTTCCTGATGGCTCAGACGGTAAAGAATCTGCCTGCAATATGAGAGACCTGGGTTCAATCCCTGGACTGGGAATATCCCTTGGAGGAGGGGCATGACAACCTACTCCAGTACTCTTGCCTGGAGAATCCCATGGACAGAGGAGCCTGGTGGGCTCAAAGTCACAAAGAGTCGGACATGACTGAGTGACTAAGCTCATGGCTGAAAGAGGCTTGTTGCTGGATAACACAAGACTCTCCTATCCCTTGGGAAGTTTCCAGGATTTTAGAAGTTCTGTGCCAGGAACAGGGGATGAACACCAAAAACAATTACTTATTATTGGGATAATATTACTTATTATCCCAATATCACACTTGGGGAAGTCACTTTACCTCATTGAGCTTCAGTTTCATCACCGATAAAATGGGAATAATGTATGTCGCAAAGGTGAACGATATGAATTCTTATTTGTGTAAGCCAAAATATTTAGAATGTCACACAGTTCAAACCAATAACTAATCCATTCCTTCATTCATCATGTGTATCAGCTATGCGGGTCTCGTTTGTCTACACCATGCAGTTCGGGGGAATCTTAGTTCCCCGCCCAGGGATCAGACCTGGGCTTGCGCAGTGAAAGCATCAAGTCCTAATTACTGCATCACCGGGAAATTTCCTGAACTCTGTATTTAGAACTAGGAATTTCGTTCAGAAAGGAACAAGACAAAGTCTATGGCCAAGAGTCTCACACTGTAGTCAGGGTAGGGTAGAAGAAGAACGCAGAGAGATGTAATCTACTATCAGGTGATAAGCACTAAAAAGAAAAATAAAGCAAGGCAAAGGAATAGAGAGTGTGGAGGTGGCTCCATTTGACCAGATGGCTGGGAGAGTCTGCACTGAGGAGGTGACAATTAAATGGACACCTGATGGAAGTAAAACAGGGAACAACGCTCTAAACGTGGACCATTCCAGAGAGAGGAAAGGGCAGGGGCAAAGACCCAAGGAACCGCAAAGAGGCCAGTGCAGCTGAAAGGGACTGAGGACTGGGGAGGTTGGAGGAGGAGAAGGTCAGAGAATAGCCCATGGGAAGGCTTTTGAGTTTAATTCCAAATGAGACTGGAAGTCCCTGGAGAGCTCTGAACAGAGGCGAAATGTGATCTCTTGGAGTTTTACAGGATTGCTCTGGTTGTTTGAGAAGAAGATGGTAGGGTAATGTTGGGGAACAGGGGAAGAAGAAGGAAGCCAACCTCTAAGAAGGTTACTGCTGTCAACAGAAGAGGGGCAAGGGCAGCTTGGACTAAGACAGCGGTCATGTCAACAGTAAGAACTAGTTATATTTGGAATATATTTTGAAGGTGGACCTAACAGGAATTCTGGTGGATTAAAAGTATGATGTGAGAAAGAGAGAGATCAAGGATTCCCAGGCACTGGACCTATAGAACTGAGAGGTTGGTGATGCCAAAGGGGGAAGAAAAGACTAGGGGGAAGAATGGAGGGAAAGAGTGGAGGGAAGAATAGGTTTGGGGGGGGCATGGGTGAATCAAAAGTTCTGTTCTGCACACAGTTAGCATGCGTTTTGGAGAAGGAAATGGCAACCCGCTCCAGTATCCTTGCCTGGAAAATTCCCTGGACAGAGGAGCCTGGTAGGCTCAAGTGCATGGGGTCGCAAAGAGTCAGAACATGACTGAGAGACTTCAGCTGAAGGGTTCCCCAGTGGCTCAGTAGTAAATAATCTGCCTGCAATGCAGTAGACACAGGAGATGTGGGTTTTGGATCTGGGTCAGGAAGTTCCCCAGGAGAAGGAAATGGCAACCCACTCCAGTATTCTTGCCTGGAGAATCCCATGGCCTGAGGAGCCTGGAGGGCTAGAGTCCAAAGGATCGCAGAGAGTTGGATTCGACTGAGCACAGCACCCCACCCAGGATGCTTATGCCTATTGGTCATATATAAAGAGTTTGGGCAGGCCAACTGGACCACAGAGGAAAGGCCAAGGCTACAGATAATATCTCCAGGTATTTGGGACTGAAATGAGATGAAACACTTGCATACATGTGGAGACATCCACACCAAGAGCTGTGAGCATGAGGAAGGAATGAATAGATGCTTCCTCTGTCGCTCTATAAGAAAGCCTTCCTCAGTGATCAATGCAAAGAAATAGAAGAAAACAACAGAATGGGAAAAACTAGAGGTCTCTTCAAGAAAATTAGAGATACCAGGGCAGCATTTCCTGCAAAGATGGGCTTGATAAAGGACAGAAATGGTATGGACCTAACAGAAGCAGAAGATATTAAGAAGAGGTGGCAAAAATACACAGAAGAACTGTACAAAAAAGAGCTTCACGACAAAAAAGATAATCACAATGGTGTGATCACTCACCTAGAGCCAGACATCCTGGAATGTGAAGTCAAGTGGGCCATAGAAAGGATCACTATGAACAAAGCTAGTGGAGGTGATGGAATTCCAGTTGAGCTATTTCAAATCCTGAAAGATGATGCTGTGAAAGTGCTGCACTCAATATGCCAGCAAATTTGGAAAACTCAGCAGTGGCCACAGGACTGGAAAAGGTCAGTTTTCATTCCAATCCCAAAGAAAGGCAATGCCAAAGAATGCTCAAACTACCGCACAATTGCACTCATCTCACATGCTAGTAAAGTAATGCTCAAAATTCTCCAAGCCAGGCTTCAGCAATACGTGAACCGTGAACTTCCTGATGTTCAAGCTGGTTTTAGAACAGGCAGAGGAACCAGAGATCAAATTGCCAACATCCGCTGGATCATGGAAAAAGCAAGAGAGTTCCAGAAAAACATCTATTTCTGCTTTATTGACTATGCCAAAGCCTTTGACTGTGTGGATCACAATAAACTGTGGAAAATTCTGAAAGAGATGGGAATACCAGACCACCTAACCTGCCTCTTGAGAAATCTGTATGCAGGTCAGGAAGCAACAGTTAGAACTGGACATGGAACAACAGACTGGTTCCAAATAGGAAAAGGAGTACGTCAAGGCTGTATATTGTCACCCTGCTTATTTAACTTATATGCAGAGTACATCATGAGAAACGCTGGACTGGAAGAAACACAAGCTGGAATCAAGATTGCCGGGAGAAATATCAATAACCTCAGATATGCTGATGACACCACCCTTATGGCAGAAAGTGAGGAGGAGCTAAAAAGCCTCTTGATGAAAGTGAAGGAGGAGAGCGAAAAAGTTGGCTTAAAGCTCAACATTCAGAAAACGAAGATCATGGCATCCGGTCCCATCACTTCATGGGAAATAGATGGGGAAACAGTGGAAACAGTGTCAGACTTTATTTTTTTGGGCTCCAAAATCACTGCAGATGGTGACTGCAGCCATGAAATTAAAAGACACTTACTCCTTGGAAGGAAAGTTATGACCAACCTAGATAGTATATTGAAAAGCAGAGACATTACTTTGCCAACAACGGTCCGTTTAATCAAGGCTATGGTTTTTCCAGTGGTCATGTATGGATGTGAAAGTTGGACTGTGAAGAAAGCTGAGAGCCGAAGAATTGATGCTTTTGAACTGTAGTGTTGGAGAAGACTCTGGAGAGTCCCTTGGACTGCAAGGAGATCCAACCAGTTCATCCTAAAGGAGATCAGTCCTGGGTGTTCATTGGAAGGACTGATGCTGAAGCTGAAACTCCAATACTTTGGCCACCTCATGCAAAGAGTTGACTCATTGGAAAAGACCCTGATGCTGGGAAGGATTGAGGGCAGGAGGAGAAGGGGACGACCGAGGATGAGATGGCTGGATGGCATCACCGACTCGATGGACATGAGTTTGAGTGAACTCCGGGAGTTGGTGATGGACAGGGAGGCCTGGCATGCTGCGATTCATGGGGTAGCAGAGTCGGACAGGACTGAGCAACTGAATTGAACTGAATTGAACTGAACTGTCGCTCTATTACATGGGCTCATTAATAGTTTAGTAGATAAAACTCTCTTCCAATATTCTAATTGCCCTTCTACTCAATAAATTGGATACGCTAAGTTTTAAGCGTGTACCTTTCTCCTGAAACTCAGTAAAACTATTATCAGTAAAATTTCTATGAATAGCTTTTCTTCCTAGAATAGCTCCCTCGTGTGGGGAAAAAAAAAATGCTTGGGACGCGACAGTGAAATAGCTCAGTCTGGACACAAGAGGGCGCCATGCAAACAGTCAATACGCGGAGGAGCTGAAAGGTGACGATGGAGCGAGTGCCCAGGTGCCTTCTCGTCCCTCTCCCATAACTTGTAAACCAGGGCTCCTGGGACCTTGAATCCAGGAAAGCAGCCCCCAGACCACAGTTGTGGCTCTTTTGGTCAGGGTGTAACAGGGCTGGACAGGATTTTTTCCAAGTGAAACCGCGGTCAGTCCTTATATTCATTAGAGGAGAAAAGGGAAAACAAGAAAGGCATAAAGGCGGGGAAAAGAAGGTAAAATAAGAAAGTAAGCAAAAAGGAAATCAAGAGGTGCCTATTATGGGGAAATAGGAGGATCCCAGGAATTCAGGACCAGAAGGGGTCTCAGAGACCATCTTCTTGAACCTTCTATGTCCCAGGGAAAGGGGCTGGGTGGCTTCCTGGAGCTGGAGTTCAAGGCCTTACCAGGGTGCTTCTTCTCAAACACTGTTCTACATCAACCTCCCTTGTTATTTGTATGAAGTGTATAAAGTTCCTTAGGTGCCCGCCGGGTGTCATTTTATCCTCAACAAGACTGAATATGAGCACACACCTGTTCTGTACATTTATTTTGCATTGTCCCAAATGCACTGTGATGGACCAATGTGAGTGCTACCAGGTCAGCAATGTAAGGCGACATATCAGGCTAAGGTGCAAGACCTGAATTTAAGTTGTAATTTCAATGACTGCTCTTGTAATTTAAACTTTAGGAGGACTCTGAGGGTGACCTAAGATTTCTTAGGTTTCTTTAAAAAAAATTAAAGTTTTCCCAGCAAGCAGAATGAAAAATAAAGAAGAGTCAGGGTTTTGGCATTGCACAGACTTGGATTTAGTCGTGGCTTTTCCTGGGTTGCTAACGCATGGGGTCCTATTTCTAAACTCTCTTGCTTTCTCATCTGTAAAACGAAAATTAGATTGTATCAGAGGCTGTTGTGAGGATTAAGTAACGTATTGTTGATAAAGTTCCTAGTTTATTGTATCCTCTCAGCAATTTGTAAAGTTTATGTCAGACAAAGAGTTAACATCCCTAAACAAGAGACAATTCACCAAAATAGATAAATATATGTAAGTAAAATAATAAATATACGTAAGTAAAATAAAGCTCACAAATAACGAGAGGCTGCAAATTAAAGCCACAGTGGGAAACATTTTCCCCTCTCTCTAGTTTCAGTTAAATGCAACCTCACCCTGCTGCTGCTGCTGCTAAGTCACTTCAGTCGTGTCCGACTCTGTGCGACCCCATAGACGGCAGCCCACCAGGCTCCCCCGTCCCTGGGATTCTCCAGGCAAGAACACTGGAGTGGGTTGCCATTTCCTTCTCCAATGCATGAAAGTGAAAAATGAAAGTGAAGTCGCTCAGTCATGCCCGACTCTAGCGAACGCATGGACTGCAGCCTACCAGGCTCCCCGGTCCATGGGACCCTCCAGGCAAGAGTACTGGAGTGGGTTGCCATTGCCTTCTCCGCAACCTCACCCATTAGTTATTTAACATCTAGACATTAAAGCTGACCCCCTTTTCAAATATGGGACAATTTGAGCATCAGAACAAATGACAAAAAAGGATTAGATAAAATAATAAGTTCATGCTGGTATAAATAAATGAAGATACAAGCAAATAAATAGGAGAGAAGAACAGCTTTTTCTTATATAAGGAAGGCAACTAACAAATGCAGATAGAATGACAGGATAGGAAAATCACCATTTGGCAGCCTTCCCAGTAGTAATTTTTGAGGTGAACATCTGCGGAATAACATGGTTTCAGTGTCTCCCCACAAGAAACCTATATATTGCGAAGATGAAGTGGTTAACTTTACTATTTTACTGGAGAGACTTGACAGATATGACCCTAACTGAAGAATCAAATGTGACATTACCAGTAATGGGACTAATTGACAGCACGTGCCTCCTGAAGTGATGCCCTGCGAAGAACTCAGCACCGAGTGTGCAATATCCTGGCAGAAAGTCCATAACCTGAATCTAATCTCAAGGAGACATCAAATCCAAACAGAGCTGTTCTACCAAATAACGCTGGTACTCTTAACAACTATCAAGGTTGTGAAATAAAGACAGACTCAGAAAGTGCTCCAGAGAAAAGGAAACTAAAGAGAGAGGAGATGAGATGCACTGCATGGTCTTGGATTTTTTTTTTTTTTTTTTTTTTTGCTATAAAGGACATTATTGAAACAACTGGAGAAATATAAATAAGCTCTGTAGATTATATAATAACATTGTAGCAATGTTAATTTCAGTTATGTAGCAATGTTAATTTTAATTTCTATTTTTCAGAAAAAAATCCTTGCTTTTGGGAAAACACCTTGAAGGATTTAGGTGTAAAAAGGCTATATATTCACAAATTACTTTTAAGTGAGAGAGAGAAAAAACAAATGTAGTAAAATATTGACCTTTGAGATCTTGGTGAAGAATATTCAGGAATTATTGTACTATTCTTACAACGTTTTTGCAATCCTGAAATTATGTCAAAATAAAATATTTCTTTTTCACCAGTTCTTTCCTTTTCCTTGGCCCACAAATGCAGTCAGTCAATAAGCCCTTATGACTCTATTTCCTAAATAGCTCAACAATGTAGTCCCTTTTCTTTAACTCCGTGGCTTCTATCCTAACACAAACCACCCCTCTTGCATGCCGCTGCTGCTGCTAAGTCACTTCAGTCGTGTCCAACTCTGTGAGATGACAACTAACAAAAAAATAGAAAATTTCTGAATGGTATAATCTTAGAAGCTTTACCTCTCCAGAATTCCTTGTAATCAAAATTGTATTCGAGGTCCTAACTTAATAAGGCTGAAAAGGGGAGTAGCAGAGTAAATGTTATAAAGATTGAAAAAGTAAATGAAATAGTCAATTTTCACAAATGATACAACAGTCTACCTCTCTATAGACAACCCAAGAGAATCTACAAACTAAAAAAGCTAATTGGTAAGATCAATATATAAAGATGAATTCGTATACTGAAACTAATTTGAGTATGTATTTTTTTAAGAAAATAACACAATAGCAGTAAAATTGTACGATTCCTAGGAACAAATCTAACAAAGATATGTAAAACATATGAAGGTTAAAATAATAAAAATTTATGAAGAACATTAAAGAAGACAATTGAAAAATATAATGTTGACAGATGGCATAGCAAATCTACAAATTACCTGCTTGAGATCTATTCACCATCTTTTATTTTTCTGCTAACAAATTCAAAAATTTAGAGAAAGTGGGATGGAAATGTGTTTTGTTAAATTTTCTTGCAGATAAGCATACTTTTTGACTAAGTTCTGGCCAATGAGAGGTAAATAGGTGTCTGGGATAGTTTTGTTGTTGTTATTGCTTGTTTTGCTTTCTTGGAGCAGTGATCACCTGTCTTCTCCCTTTTTCTTTATAGAAATCAGATATGATGTCTGGAGTGGCTGCAGCCATTTTGTGACATGGAAGCAATAAACATAGTGATGAAAAATCAAGATATAGAGATAGAAGTCAAACTTATTTTCTGTTTATGAGAAACACTGCAGTCGCTGCAGCAGCCCTGGACTGCTCACCTCCAGACTGCTTATCATATGGGAAACCTAAACCATTATCGTCTGCACTACTGAATTAGGTTTCTCTTACTTGACCCCAAAATATTACTAAATGGTACAGTTTCAAACACTTAATATTTTAAAGATTGCAACCCTCCCCCAATTAATCTATAAATTCAAGCAAAGCGTTGTGGCTGATAAGCATTGCTACTCTTTGTGGAGCTGTGTTGAAATGTCAAACAGGAAGCTACCACATCCGGTTCTGGGCTTTCGAGGCTTTTCCTAGGACCACCTCAGACCCCTAGAGGTTGTTGCCTTAGTTAGTGCATTTGTCCCCCTTCTGAAACCCCAATCTCTCCACAAGCCCCCTTTATATTTACTTATACTCAGAGACACCCCTCTTCAGCACTGGATCGGGCCGCAGGTTCCCCTCCCTCTCCTTCTCCACCTTCATTGATGCTCTAGTTTGAAGAAGGTGGGTGCTAAGTGGGCTTCATTAGAGCTGATTCAAAACCAAGGGCAAGAATCCACCCTTAGAGTGGGGGGCAGTAGGAATAGGGGTGAAGGGGAAAATCAGCTTCCCTCACTCACTTCAAAATGAAAACAGAGGCTGAGTTTTCTCAGAACTAATCTCTGGATTCTGATCAGTCATGAGGGGCTTCTGACAAGTGACTCACCAGGCGCCTCTCCCCAACCTATGATTGTGTGTGTGCACAGACCACACAGGGGCGGGAGTCATTTCCAGGAACACCTCCGTTCCACGTGCCCGCTGTCAGGCCCTTGCCTGGGTCCATGAGGCAAATGTGTTTGGTGGCTTGGGACACAGAACTGTCATGTTCCAAGTACCTCACTCACATTCTCACCCTTCCCGCCTCATGATCCCTGGATGTCCCTGAAAGCAATTGCGTTGCAAGTGCTCCCAAACTAGCACTCTGCCAGCCCACTCAGCTCCAACTCTCCTCTCCCCTGCCCAGCCTGGGCACCTGCGAGGCCACACAAGACACCTCAGCCCTCTCTGTGGCGTCACCACAGAGCCCTCATCCTCTTTAATGTCTTACGGGTGACATGGACCATTGAGACTGAAAGNTCCCTGGGATTCTCCAGGCAAGAACACTGGAGTGGGTTGCCATTTCCTTCTCCAATGCATGAAAGTGAAAAATGAAAGTGAAGTTGCTCAGTCATGCCCGACTCTAGCGAACGCATGGACTGCAGCCTACCAGGCTCCCCGGTCCATGGGACCCTCCAGGCAAGAGTACTGGAGTGGGTTGCCATTGCCTTCTCCGCAACCTCACCCATTAGTTATTTAACATCTAGACATTAAAGCTGACCCCCTTTTCAAATATGGGACAATTTGAGCATCAGAACAAATGACAAAAAAGGATTAGATAAAATAATAAGTTCATGCTGGTATAAATAAATGAAGATACAAGCAAATAAATAGGAGAGAAGAACAGCTTTTTCTTATATAAGGAAGGCAACTAACAAATGCAGATAGAATGACAGGATAGGAAAATCACCATTTGGCAGCCTTCCCAGTAGTAATTTTTGAGGTGAACATCTGCGGAATAACATGGTTTCAGTGTCTCCCCACAAGAAACCTATATATTGCGAAGATGAAGTGGTTAACTTTACTATTTTACTGGAGAGACTTGACAGATATGACCCTAACTGAAGAATCAAATGTGACATTACCAGTAATGGGACTAATTGACAGCACGTGCCTCCTGAAGTGATGCCCTGCGAAGAACTCAGCACCGAGTGTGCAATATCCTGGCAGAAAGTCCATAACCTGGATCTAATCTCAAGGAGACATCAAATCCAAACAGAGCTGTTCTACCAAATAACGCTGGTACTCTTAACAACTATCAAGGTTGTGAAATAAAGACAGACTCAGAAAGTGCTCCAGAGAAAAGGAAACTAAAGAGAGAGGAGATGAGATGCACTGCATGGTCTTGGATTTTTTTTTTTTTTTTTTGCTATAAAGGACATTATTGAAACAACTGGAGAAATATAAATAAGCTCTGTAGATTATATAATAACATTGTAGCAATGTTAATTTCAGTTATGTAGCAATGTTAATTTTAATTTCTATTTTTCAGAAAAAAATCCTTGCTTTTGGGAAAACACCTTGAAGGATTTAGGTGTAAAAAGGCTATATATTCACAAATTACTTTTAAGTGAGAGAGAGAAAAAACAAATGTAGTAAAATATTGACCTTTGAGATCTTGGTGAAGAATATTCAGGAATTATTGTACTATTCTTACAACGTTTTTGCAATCCTGAAATTATGTCAAAATAAAATATTTCTTTTTCACCAGTTCTTTCCTTTTCCTTGGCCCACAAATGCAGTCAGTCAATAAGCCCTTATGACTCTATTTCCTAAATAGCTCAACAATGTAGTCCCTTTTCTTTAACTCCGTGGCTTCTATCCTAACACAAACCACCCCTCTTGCATGCTGCTGCTGCTGCTAAGTCACTTCAGTCGTGTCCAACTCTGTGAGATGACAACTAACAAAAAAATAGAAAATTTCTGAATGGTATAATCTTAGAAGCTTTACCTCTCCAGAATTCCTTGTAATCAAAATTGTATTCGAGGTCCTAACTTAATAAGGCTGAAAAGGGGAGTAGCAGAGTAAATGTTATAAAGATTGAAAAAGTAAATGAAATAGTCAATTTTCACAAATGATACAACAGTCTACCTCTCTATAGACAACCCAAGAGAATCTACAAACTAAAAAAGCTAATTGGTAAGATCAATATATAAAGATGAATTCGTATACTGAAACTAATTTGAGTATGTATTTTTTTAAGAAAATAACACAATAGCAGTAAAATTGTACGATTCCTAGGAACAAATCTAACAAAGATATGTAAAACATATGAAGGTTAAAATAATAAAAATTTATGAAGAACATTAAAGAAGACAATTGAAAAATATAATGTTGACAGATGGCATAGCAAATCTACAAATTACCTGCTTGAGATCTATTCACCATCTTTTATTTTTCTGCTAACAAATTCAAAAATTTAGAGAAAGAGGGATGGAAATGTGTTTTGTTAAATTTTCTTGCAGATAAGCATACTTTTTGACTAAGTTCTGGCCAATGAGAGGTAAATAGGTGTCTGGGATAGTTTTGTTGTTGTTATTGCTTGTTTTGCTTTCTTGGAGCAGTGATCACCTGTCTTCTCCCTTTTTCTTTATAGAAATCAGATATGATGTCTGGAGTGGCTGCAGCCATTTTGTGACATGGAAGCAATAAACATAGTGATGAAAAATCAAGATATAGAGATAGAAGTCAAACTTATTTTCTGTTTATGAGAAACACTGCAGTCGCTGCAGCAGCCCTGGACTGCTCACCTCCAGACTGCTTATCATATGGGAAACCTAAACCATTATCGTCTGCACTACTGAATTAGGTTTCTCTTACTTGACCCCAAAATATTACTAAATGGTACAGTTTCAAACACTTAATATTTTAAAGATTGCAACCCTCCCCCAATTAATCTATAAATTCAAGCAAAGCGTTGTGGCTGATAAGCATTGCTACTCTTTGTGGAGCTGTGTTGAAATGTCAAACAGGAAGCTACCACATCCGGTTCTGGGCTTTCGAGGCTTTTCCTAGGACCACCTCAGACCCCTAGAGGTTGTTGCCTTAGTTAATGCATTTGTCCCCCTTCTGAAACCCCAATCTCTCCACAAGCCCCCTTTATATTTACTTATACTCAGAGACATCCCTCTTCAGCACTGGATCGGGCCGCAGGTTCCCCTCCCTCTCCTTCTCCACCTTCACTGATGCTCTAGTTTGAAGAAGGTGGGTGCTAAGTGGGCTTCATTAGAGCTGATTCAAAACCAAGGGCAAGAATCCACCCTTAGAGTGGGGGGCAGTAGGAATAGGGGTGAAGGGGAAAATCAGCTTCCCTCACTCACTTCAAAATGAAAACAGAGGCTGAGTTTTCTCAGAACTAATCTCTGGATTCTGATCAGTCATGAGGGGCTTCTGACAAGTGACTCACCAGGCGCCTCTCCCCAACCTATGATTGTGTGTGTGCACAGACCACACAGGGGCGGGAGTCATTTCCAGGAACACCTCCGTTCCACGTGCCCGCTGTCAGGCCCTTGCCTGGGTCCATGAGGCAAATGTGTTTGGTGGCTTGGGACACAGAACTGTCATGTTCCAAGTACCTCACTCACATTCTCACCCTTCCCGCCTCATGATCCCTGGATGTCCCTGAAAGCAATTGCGTTGCAAGTGCTCCCAAACTAGCACTCTGCCAGCCCACTCAGCTCCAACTCTCCTCTCCCCTGCCAAGCCTGGGCACCTGCGAGGCTACACAAGACACCTCAGCACTCTCTGTGGCGTCACCACAGAGCCCTCATCCTCTTTAATGTCTTACGGGTGACATGGACCATTGAGACTGAAAGAAGGCTGTGTTTTCTTTGAAGTTCTGAAAGCACCCAAACCCCATGGTGTCATGTGGTTCCGTGGTATCAGCATCTCTTCCCCACCCCCGTCCTTGGTAAAGGCCTTGGACATTCCAGCGGCAGTTCTGCTCCGGCCTCGGTGTCTCCCTTGAGAGTTTTAGGGAAACGAATATCTCTGGTTTTAACTCGTGACTTTTCTCTTTCGCAGGCTGAGCTGGGGCAGAGACCCTGTGCTATCTCTCTGACCTCCTGTCTCTTCTTGCAATATTCCCTGCTCCTTTGACCAAAGTCCAGTGCTCTACTTTTACACTTTCAATAAAAGGGATTGTGTTCGTGCCTCTTGTAGTTTTTAGAAGAGGAGGACACCTTCCTGGCTGGCCCAGATGCATCCCCTCATTTGGCTTTTAGCCTCAGTTACACAGAATTTGAATCTAGCTCCCTCACACACTCAGTCACTTCCACTTTCATTTCTCTAAGAAACTCTAACTTCTCTCAAACCATCTTTTTCCAGGCCCTGATATCTTCTAGGGAGCCTTTCTCTAGCCTCTGCCCTTTCAATCTTCCATTCAACAATCAGAACATTTATTAAGCAGCATCATTGACGCATGCCTGCCAGTTTGGATATAATCAAAAACATTAAGTCATGATAAGGGCAAAATTGTAGGTATAAGGGTGTTTCTAGCAGAAATGTTAGTAAAACAATGAAAAAAGAAAAAGTAGTTGCTTGAATGAATAATGGTATATTTACCACTGTAAAAGCTTACAAGCATGTAAGTCCAGTTAATTATGAGAGGGAAAGGTCATGATACATTTTTAGTTTAAAACTGTAGGTTATAGAAAATAATTTACAATAAAATTCCATTTAAAATAGTGTAGCTAAAATAATAAACGTTGGAGAGGGTGCAGAAAAAAATGGAACCCTCTTACACTGTTAGCAGAACAGTAAATTGGTGCAGTATGGAGCTTCCTTAAAAAAAAAAAACTAAAAATAGAGTTACCATTTGATTCAGCAATCCCACTCCTGGGCATATACCAAGAAAAGAGGAAAATTCCAATTCAAAAAGATATGTGTACCCCAGTGTTACAGCACTATTTACAACAGCCAAAACATGGAAGCAACTGAAGTGTCCATCAACAGATGACTGGATAAAGCAGATGGGGTGTATATACCATGGGATGTTGCGTGGTTGCTGCTAAGTCGCTTCAGTCGCGTCCGACTTTGTGCGACCCCAGAGACGGCAGCCCACCAGGCTCCCCCGTCCCTCGGATTCTCCAGGCAAGAACACTGGAGTGGGTTGCCATTTCCTTCTCCAATGCATGAAAGTGAAAAGTGAAAGTGAAGTCACTGAGTCATGTCCAACTCTCAGCGACCCCATGGACTGCAGCCTACCAGGCTCCTCCGTCCATGGGATTTTCCAGGCAAGAGTACTGGAGTGGGGTGCCATGGGATGTTACTCAGCCATAAAAAAGAATGAAATAATGTCATTTGCAGCAACATGATGGACCTAGAGATTATTATACTAAGTAAAGCAAGTCAGACAGAGAAAGACAAATATTACACCATATCTTGTATTAATATATGTGAAATCTAAAAAAACAGAAGTTAATTTTTTCACAAAATGGAAACAGTCTCACAGATACGGAAAACAAACTTCTGGTGACCAAAAGGGAAATGGGGTGGGGGATCCATTATGATGATTGAATTAAGAGATACATACCACTACATATAAAATAAGCAACAAGGACTGACTCTATAGCACAGCGAATTATATTCAATATCTTGTAATAAGCGACAATGGAAAATAACCTGAATATATATATAGATATAAATGAATCACTTTGCTGTACACTGAAACTAACACAATATGGTAAATCAACTATACTTCAGTATTTTTAAAAAGACCTGAAATTTTTCAAATTTTAAAAATAGTTTAGCTAGATAGATGCAAAATAAGGCTAAAAGGATACATGTGTGCATGCTAAGTTGCTTCAGTCACATCCGACTCTGTGACCCACATTCCAGAATATTAATGGTAGTTAATGATGAGTTTATAGATTTTTATTTTACTCTTTTTACCTATTTACTTGTGAGGTCCAATTTCCAAATTTCCAAAATAAGCATGTATGTCATGCATACCTAGCAGAACAATAAAAATTGCTTTGTTTTTATAGCACTGTATAGGGATTAAACTATATAAGATTTTTAACCTTTATTTTGGATTCTAAAAAGCAAATTTGAGGTAGCTTGCAAAATTATGTATGAAAGAACAAAATTTTAAAGTGAAGAATTAGAAATAAAGGGAAAATGCAGGTTTTAATATAAATTGAAACCAGGATTAATGTTACATTCCGAGAATACATCTCCATAAATTTTAGTATTGTTTCTAAAGTTATGAAATTTGGCTCCTCCTAAGGAAAGGAAAGGAAAGTTATGACCAACCTAGATAACATATTGAAAAGCAGAGATATTACTTTGCCAACAAAGGTCCTCTAGTCAAGGCTATGGTTTTTCCTGTGGTCATGTATGGATGTGAGAGTTGGACTGTGAAGANAAAGTTATGAAATTTGGCTCCTCCTAAGGAAAGGAAAGGAAAGTTATGACCAACCTAGATAACATATTGAAAAGCAGAGATATTACTTTGCCAACAAAGGTCCTCTAGTCAAGGCTATGGTTTTTCCTGTGGTCATGTATGGATGTGAGAGTTGGACTGTGAAGAAAGCTGAACACCGAAGAATTGATGCTTTTGAACTGTGGTGTTGGAGAAGACTCTTGAGAGTCTCTTGGACTGCAAGGAGATCCACCCAGTCCATCCTAAAGGAGATCAGTCCTGGGTGTTCATTGGAAGGACTGATGTTGAAGCGGAAACTCCAATACTTTGGCTACCTCATGCGAAGAGCTGACTCATTAGAAAAGACTCTGATGCTGGGAGGGATTGAGGGCAGGAGGAGAAGGGGACGACAGAGGATGAGGCGGCTGGATGGCATCACTGACTCGATGGACGTGAGTTTGAGTGAACTCTGGGAGTTGGTGATGGTCAGGGAGGCCTGGCATGCTGCGATTCATGGGTTCGCAAAGAGTCGAACAGGACTGAGAGACTGAAGTGAACTGAATATTACATAGTAACTGAGTGGAGAAGGGCAGTTAGAGAAAGAGAGGAACCGAGGGTCACTGCAAACTTTTAACTTGGACAGCTATATGGATTGTGGTGCCTTGATCAAGAAAAAAGATTCACTAGAACCTTGAATAAAGTTCTTTACTATTCCGTTGTTGAAAAGAGAACAAGAAAATAAGAATGGGAGAGAAACAACTCCCTCTTGGCAACTTCAAGGCACTCAGCTAAGTGACAACCTCACACCCCTAGGCTTGCAGCCTAACATTCAAATTCAGGTCTCTATAAAAAATCAGGGACTTTATCAAAACAGAGAAAAGGAGTTGAATACAAAGAAGACAGACAAATGGCAAGCAAGCACCTGAAAAGATGTTCAATGTCACTAGTTATTAGGGAAAATGCAAATCAAAACCACCATGAGAAACCACTTCACACCCACCAGGATGGCTAGAATTTTTAGAAGGGAAAATGAGTGTTGGCAAGGATGTGGAAAAATCGGAGCCCTCCTACATTGCTGTGGAGGTGCAAAATGTACAACGTAAATGTAAAATGATGCAACCACGGAAGAAAGCAGTGTGGCAGTCAGTTGCTCAATGAGTTAAACATGGAATTCTCATATGACCCAGCAGTTCCACTCCTTGGAAAAATGACCAAAAACAAAGTATCCCAACAAACACTTGTCCACATGATAGCCATAGCAGGGAGGGCAACCCATTCATCAACTCATGGGTGGATAATATAACAAAATGTGGTGCATCCATACGGAAGGATGTTACTCGGCCACAAAAAGGAATGAATTACTGATGCAACAACACGGTTAAGCTTTGAAAATGTTTTGCTGAGTTAAGGAATTCAGACATAAAATACCACATGTTACCTGATTCCATTTACATTAAACCTCTAGAATAGGCAAACTCATAGAGGTAGAAAGTTGGCTAAGGTTTTCTGGGGGCTGAGGGAGGGGCAGATGGGGAGCAACTGCTTAATGCTTATGAGATTTCCTTTTGGGGTGATGAAACCAGATGGTAGTGATAGCTGCACAGTGCTGTGGATGGACTAAGTGACACTGAATTGTACACTTTACAAAGGCTACTTTTATGTTATACAAATTTTGCCTCAGTAGGAAAAGTCAGGGACTTTCAGAGTCACTTAGGAATCATTTGTGAAAGTTAAATCTTAGGATACTGGGATTTTTAAGAAAACTCTGTCTGAAGAGGAAGTAGAAATGATTAGTTCAGTTTTGGACCTTTGAGTCTGATGTGTCCTTAAGGCATCCAGGTGAAGGTGCCAGAAATCAATTAGGATCACCAGTTTAGAGCTGGGAGAGAAGTCCACACCTCAGCTGTAGACTTGAGGGTTGTCAGGCTGGAGGTGGAGGTTGAATCTACAAGCTCATGCTCTCTTCGGAGCTCTGGGCACAAATGGAGTGGAATATAAGCACCTGCGAAAGAAATCCCATTATTGGCCCTGGATCATTCTTACTTGGAAAGTTTTCTCATGGGTGTGGGCTTTATCTTCATTCACTGTTTTTAATGAAAGCGGAGTATGGTGTGTCAGTTCTCACGCTGCAGAAAAGCTTTTGCTTTGTTGTGGCTGGCTTTCTCTAACGTGCCAGAGTAGTAAAAAATGTTACATGTGTTAGTGCGTCACCAGAACGACTGACCACAGGCCCCTACTTCTGAGATTTCATCTTTCTGTACTCGATGAAGTGTGAAGAGGGGTCCTCCTTCACCTTTCTCAGCATCTGATCCCAGGTGTTTGTGGCGGACTTACTGGAGAACCCACGGATACGTCACAAGAGATGTGATGCTGTGGCTGACAAAGCTGGTCATACTTTTTTCCAAATTATTTCTGATGTTTGAACTGGAACAAATTTCAGGGCCTGAATAATATTGAGAATGGCATTTTAAAAAGAAAACGTGCTGAACTTGATAAATGTTTAATCTGGGTGAGGAGCGTAGGGGTATTTTTGATACCGTGTTTTCCATGTTGAAAATATAAGAATTTTTAATTTTCTTTTATAATAAGATATTTTAAAATTCTATATTTTATATAAATATTTAAGAATATTTATATTTCTATAAATAAATATTTATATTTCTTATATACATTTCTTTAATATTTCTCATATTCTCAAATATAAGAATCTTTGGCATTATAGTCATTTGGTTTCACACAGGTTTATTAAGCCTCAGTTTTGTTCCAGGCACTAAACTAGGAAATTTCAGACATGATTAATGTCTGCATGATGGATCAGTTTGGGGATATTTCCTTTTCCAAATAAATACCCTAAGCCTTAGGCTACAATAAATAAGGTTGTGTAGTAGGACAGTGGTTAACAGTTATTCCTTGGATCAATAAGAGATGAAGGTGAAATTTGGCATGGATAAGAATTTTGGCAATAGGAGGCATTCTCCAGCTCCAAGGGACCAATTGAACTTTTTTGTATAGCTCCTAAATTAATATTGAGAGAAGGGGGAGTTCAGTCACATGGCTACATTTCACAGAAAGAAGAGTTGATTCCCCCACCTACAGAGTGAACTTCCAGAGCAGGCTGCTGCTGCTGCTGCTGCTGCTGCTGCTGCTGCTGCTGCTGCTGCTGCTGCTGCTGCTGCTGCTGCTAAGTCACTTCAGTCGTGTCCGACTCTGTGTGCTGCTCTTGTCCATTCTCTGCAGAAAATTCCCAGGGTGGCCTCATCTATTGGATGCTGGTTCCTGGACAGGCCCTGCCAACAGCCCCTGCATGTGACCTTTCTAACACTGTCTTGATGACCGGGGGCTATGGTGGCCACAGGTCTGAGCAGGCTAGTCCTTCTTCATGGCTTCTTGGGTGTGATGATTTTTTTCTTCACTTAGGCAAATATATTAGCATTTTCCTTTATGGTCTGTGCTTTTTCTATCTTGTTAAGAAAACTTCTGTACCCTAAAGTCATAAATATATTCTATGTTTTATATAAATATTTAAGAATATTTATATTTTGATAAATACATATATTTAGGAATAACTCTTAACCACCGTCCTACTACACAACCTTATTTATTGTAGCCTAAGGCTTAGGGTATTTATTTGGAAAAGGAAATATCCCCAAACTGATCCATCATGACCCTTTTAGACTTGTAGAAAAATTGTTTCTTACATTCAGGTCACTAACAATCTTTTATATCTTTGGTATGAATGGGGGATGTAATTTCATTTTTGTCCCCATGCATAACAGTTGTCCTGCACCACTGATCAGCATCCATCTTTTCTTTGCTAATTTTTCCTGTCTCCGTCATCTACGGAGTCTTATATGAGGAGACCTGTTTCTGAATTTTCTACTCTCTTCTACTGATCTCTTTTAAATCCCTGTGTAATACTTCATTGTCTTAATAATGACAGCCTTGTAACAAATATTGATATTTGGTAAGGTAAGTCCCTGTCTTATTTTTCTCCTATTTTTTCTTGGTTACTCTCAGCCTTTTAGTTTCCTATTGAAATTTTAAAACCAACTTAAGTTGCTGGAGAAACTCTGTTGGGCTTTTTCTTTAAAAATCAGTCATGATAATTTATTGGTTTTGCTTAAACAAAACTATCTATTTTCATTAGCAATTTTTGGGAGCATTGCATCAAAGAGAAAACCACACAGATCATACATGTGTACCATGATGGATTTTCACAAACTGAACGTTCTTGTGTAACCAGCACCCAGATAAAGAACTAAGTTCTCCTTATCTGTTGGGCTTTTGATGAAAATTTTGCTGTATCTGTGAGTTACTTTAGGGAGAACTGACATCTTTAAGAATATGGAATCTTTTAAGTCAAGGATAAAGTATACTTCATCATTTTTTCTTTTTTAAAAATAACTTTCTCCACAAAAATTTTACATACCTATTTTTATTCCATGAAGACAAGATGCCCTTTCAATAATTTCTCCTAGAAACCCCGCTCACCTGGGTAAGACCATCACACATAAATCCTTACATGCAAAGGAATCAGGGACGGGGAGTGTATTTAGCTGGGCATATTACTGCTCTGAACAAAACTGGGGTTCTTTAGAACCAGACATGGGATAATGGACTGGTTCCAAATTGGGAAAGGAGTATGTCAAGGCTGTATATTGTCACCCTGCTTATTTAACCTATATGAAGACTATATCATGCAAAATACTGGGCTAGATGAAGCACAAGCTATAATCAAGATTGTGGGGAGAAATATCAATAACCTCAGATAAGCAGATGACACCATCCTTATGGCAGAAAATGAAGAACTAAAGAGCCTCTTGATGAAAGTGAAGGAGGAGAGTGAAAAAGCTGGCTTAAAACTCAACATTCAGAAAACTAAGATCATGGCATCCGGGCCTGTCTCACTTCATGGCAAATAGATGGGGAAACAAAGAAAACAGTGACAGACTTTATTTTCTCAGGCTCCAAAATCACTGCAGATGGTGACTGCAGCCATGAAATTAAAAGATGCTTACTCCTTGGAGAAAAACTATGACCAATCTAGACAGCATATTAAGCAGAGACATTACTTTGCCGACAAANAGTCCATCCTAAAGGAAATCAGTCCTGAATATTCATTGGCAGGACTGATGCTGAAGCTGAAGCTCCAATTCTTTGGCCACCTGGTGCAAAGAACTAACTCATTGGAAAAAACACTGATGCTGGGAAAGATTGAAGGCAGGAGGAGAAGGGGACTACAGAGGATAAGATGGTTGGATGGCATCACCAACTCAATGGACATGAGTTCAAGCAAGCTCCAGGAGCGTGTGATGGACACGGAAGCCTGACATGCTGCGGTTCATGGGGTCGCAAAGAGTCGGACATGATTGAGTGGCTGGACTGAACTGAGTGAGGAAGAAGCAGGGATGGACATTGGGCAGGAAACTCGCAGTGTCAGTCACAAATAATAGCCTCCATTTTTAAAATGCAGACATAAGCAGGAGCTAGGAAGATTTCTTTGGAAGGAATGATGCTAAAGCTGAAACTCCAGTACTTTGGCCACCTTATGTGAAGAGTTGACTCATTGGAAAAGACTTTGATGCTGGGAGGGATTGGAGGCAGGAGAAGAAGGGGATGACCGAGGATGAGATGGCTGGATGGCATCACTGACTCGATGGATGTGAGTCTGAGTGAACTCCGGGAGTTGGTGATGGACAGGGAGGCCTGGCATGCTGCGATTCATGGGGTCGCAAAGAGTCGGACACGACAGAGCGACTGAACTAAACTGAACTGAAGGAACTCTTGGGGGCTGCTTGGGGGAATCTTAGTAAAACTTATCTCCTAAAACAGACAGGGCTGGGCTCAGAAATGAAACTACATACCTCAGTTTGCCACCTATATATAATGAGACACTGCTAGAGCTTGGAGCTGCAGGAGATGTTTTGATGTGGTTACTGTGTTACCAGGGAGGAGACTCCTGCACTAGTCTTGAGGTTAATCACAGAAAATAATTAGCCCACCCCACTCCAGCAAGTCCTCAGGCAGTGGCAGCTGAAGAGTTAGTGGGGAAAGTCACATCTGTCATTTAGCTTCTGCACCAGAGTGTCCTAAAGAGCTGTGGTCTGATGCTGTCTCCCCAGCCAGGGTGGGGACCCCACTCAGGAGATTCTTTTATTGGATTAAAGTAGTCTTTGGACCACTTACCCGGCAAAGTTGGCTGGCCCCTCCTGGGCCACAGTGGGAACAATCTCCCTCAGAATCTCAGGATGTAGGTCCAAACAGTGGCAAGCTTCTAAGATCCTCAGGCTATACCACTTCCTCACTTTTTCCTTCATTCCTTGACCTAACATTTCTCCTTCCTGGACTAGTCTGGCTGCCAGTGGGAGCATGAGTGAAGTATAAAACTTCTTTCTGAGACTTTTCCAGTTAAACCCAGAAAGCTGCTCAAGGATACTTCTGACATAAGAAAATCACTTAGGACTGCTCACCCTCACCACCACCCCTAGGAGGTGCAGGAGAGCCAACCTTGTCCTAGAGATCAGGACAGCTGTAAGACCAGTGGACAGTCACCATGCAGGTGGTAGAGAGAATGCTCAGGGAGCTTGGAATTCACAAGGATACACACATGTATTACATTTTCCCAAAAGGAATTTGGACTTGGATAAAGATTTTCTGGGTAGGGATTAAGTGCACACCCTCCTGTCTAAATCCACAGCCTTGGAAGAGCTGCTTCACCTGGCTGTCCCTCAGTTTTCTCAACTGCAAAATAGTGGTAATGATAGTACAAATACATGGGTTTGTTGTAGGAGTAAAGGAATTCATTTCAAGCACTTAAAATAGTACCTGATGCAGAATAGGTGTTCAATAAATACTCTCTGGTCATCATTATCCAATTCTTACTGCAAGGATCTCACAGCTCACACCTCCCTGGATTGCTGATTCCCCCAAGGTTTCTCTATGAAGGGAAAGCTGGATTGCACCCTACAATTTGGATTAAGATTTTCTATTGCCGTGTAACAAGCTGCCATAAACTTAGCCACTTAAAAATACTACCCACTGATGATTTCATCGTTCAGTAGGCCAGAAGTTTGGGTGGGCTCAGCTGGGTCCTCTGCTCAGGGTTTCTGAAGGCCAAACCACATTGTAAGACAGACTGGGCTCTCATCTGGAGGTTTTGTGGAAGCATTAGCTGCCAAGTTCCCTAAGGATGTAGGCAGGACTTAGTTCCTGGTTGTTGTGGGCCTGAGGTGCCATCTCCTTGCTGTCTACCAGCAGGGGAAACCCTCTGTTTTTAAAGATGGCTCTCATTCCTTGACTAGTGGTCCTCTCCATCTTTAAGCCAGGAATGATACATCAAACCCTTAGCATACTTGGGAATTCTACGACTTTGTCCTCTGCAGCCAGATGGAAAAAGCTCTCTGCTTTTGAAGAGCTCATGTGATTCAGTTAGGCCGACCTGAGTCATCTCCTTTTTGCCAAAAAACATAACATAATCACAATCACATTTAAAGGAGAGGCGATTAAACAAGCATGAGAGTCATTGGGGGTCATTTTAGGATTCTGTACACCTGAAATGGCATGAACTCCAAAAGTGACCGTGAGAAAACTGTTAAATGAAATGAGGACAGAAAAATGGGGCAGGGACAGGTTAGGGTCACCTAAAGAGTTGAATTTGGTCATCTTCCTCCTGAGACATTAGACCTTCTCAGTCTCAGGTTCAAGATCACCTCCAGGGGTCAGTCACTCAGGAAACCTGGACACCAACCCAATTAGGAGGCACACAGGCTGTGACAGAAATAAGAGTAGGTTCCTTAGCAGGTGGAACTGTGAGCAGGCCCTGGGGGCATAAGACAGTGCTCATTTGGTTCTGACCTGAAGGTTCTTGATAGAGTGGCCCCAGGCCTTAGACATCATAAGATACCAGCAGAAGGTTGGGACGTTCAGAGGCATTCAATGGATTAATAAAAGGAGGCATAAGATACCAGCAGAAGGTTGGGATGTTCAGAGGCATTCAATGGATTAATAAAAGGAGGATTTGCTTCTCCGTGGGTTTCTCTAAGACATTCGAGGCCTGACTCTGGCAGAGGACTATTCCGTGGCTCCTCTCCCAGTGAGAGGCCTACAATCCTGACTACCTCACACTGCAGCTCAGAAACGCAGCTTGGAAACGGATCTGGGGCTTCTACTACAACAACCAGGGAGCAGACCCTGCCCATGACAGGGCAGTGATAGGCACAGAGCAAAGAGGAGGCCCATGCACTAGTCAGTGCAGGCTCTGGTTACACCACCAGTCACATCTCCTATCACACAGGCCGCACAGGGGCTCCCACATAAAAATGGCCCTCCAAGGCCTCAGTAGATCACTGTTTCTCTGAAACTCACTGAGGAAGAGAAATAGAAGCAAGATAAAGGAGCAGAGAAACCACTCCCAATTAAAAGATCAAGGCGGTTCCCCTGAAGGGACGAACAATGAAACAGACCTCTTCAGCTACTATTAAAAAGTCCACAAGTAACAAATGCTGGAGAGGGTGTGGAGAAAAGGCAACCCTCCTGGGCTGTTGGTGGGTGGGAATGTAAGCTGATGCAGCCACTACGGAAAACAGCATGAAGGGTCTTTAAAAAACTAAAAATCAAATTACCATATGATCCTGTAATCCCATTCCTGGGCATATATCCAGACAAAACCATAATTCCAAAAATATATAATACAAGTACTCTTGTGTTCAGAGCAGCATTGTTCACACAATAGCCTAGACATGGAAACAAGCTAAATGTCCATCAGCAGATGAATGGCTAAAGAAGATATGGCTCATATATACTGTGGAATACTACTCAGCCATTAAAAAGAATGAAATGATGCCATTTGCGGTAACATGGATGGACCTAGAGATTTTCATACTAGGTGAAGCCAGAAAGACACATACCACATGATACCATTTATATGTGGAATCTAAAATATGGCACTCGTGAACATATCCATGAAACAGAAACAGACTCACAGACATAGAGACCAGACTTGCAACTTTATCCTCCCGTTGGAGGCGCCTAAGACACACCAACTACAGTGCAGAACTCACACAGATCAGGGCTTAGAGATCTGAGCAGGTCCCAGGGCAGACAGCCACTTTCTATATTTATTATGACAACATATAAACAGATTTCAGCAGTGTCTTTTTCCAACTCAGCCAGCACATTGTGATCATTATCTGACAGACAAAGTAAACAAGCTTGAGGGGGAAGGAGAGCAGCTGACAAGGTCAACCAGAGGAGCTGGGCTTTCCAGGGAGGCTGCCCACGACAGGAGCTGCTCTGCACGCCAGGAGCTTGCCCTAGCAGGGAAAGGAGAGTGAGAGCTCAGTGGGCAACAACCTCTCCCAGGTTGTGTAGGTTCTAGGATCTCATTGGTCACCTCATTTTTCTTCCCCTGTTGTCTTTCTTGTCAGAAGCAAATAATGGGAGAAAATCAAGAGCTTTGGTTTCCAGCCAATACAGTGGCTCAGGTTTGGAATCCAAAATGGTGAGTAGGAACTGTGAGTTTAACTATGAGCTGTCTGGGTTGTTCAAACTGTGTAGGGGGCAGAAGTGAGCTGGTTGATTTTCACTATGTCTGTTTTTAAAAAAAATTTTAAATAACATATCCTATATCTATCCCCAAGGAAAGATCTCTGCAGCCTTTTTATTATTCAATTACATTTATTGAATAACTGTATTTTTTTCCAAAAAGAAATATGCTTCCTTGGTACCAAATTTAGGCACCAAAAGCATAAAAAAATTAAAATATTCCTCTTACCTCTGACTCCTAGTCATCCTGTTTCTCTCCCTGGAAGAAACAAATCAGTGATGTATTTTTTTGAGATTTTAGTTGTATTGATACAAGTAAATATAGTTTATTCATTTTAATGATGCATGATATTTTAATATGTGCAAATAGCAAAACTGATTTATCCATTCTTGGGAAATTCAAGTTGTTTCCAATTTTTGCTGATAAAAAAGTTGCAACGAGCACTCTTTACCTAATCATTAGGTAAAGATTACATGAGCCAGAATTTCTCTGGGGTATATCCTTAATGTAGGATGGCTGAGTTATACAGTATATGTACCTTCACTTGTCTTTGACTTTATTCAATGGCTCCACAAAGCTATTGGTTCGAGTGTTACTCCCAACATTACTTGGTATTGTAAAGCTTAATCATTTTGTCAGTCTACTAAGTGTGAAATGGTAAATCATAGTGATTTTCCTACTGTTTCCCTGACTACTGGTAAGGCCCATTATCTTTTCAACTATTTATTAGTCATTTGAGTTTGCTGTTCTGTGAACTGTCATATCCTTTCCACATTTACATTTGAGTCATTTTTCAGCCATTTTAAAGACGTCTTTATATTTTCTGATTGTGGTTTAGTCACTAAGTCGTGTCTGAATCTTGCAACCCCATGGACTGAGCCCTCTAGGCTCTTCTGTCCATGGGATTCTCCAGGCAAGAATACTGGAGTGTGTTGCCATTTCCTTTTCCAGGGGGCATCTTCCTGACCCAGGGATTGAACCCAGGTCTCCTGCACTGCAGGCAGATTCTTGACTGACTGAACTACCAGAGAAACCCTTTATATATTCTAGATATCAATTTAAAAATAAATATTGCAAACATCATTCCCCAATGCCAAGGGAGCTTATTTGCACTATGATGATGCCTTTGGTTAAACAGAAGATTTAAATTTTCAAAGACTCCAATTTTTTCATTTCTGCCTCGTCCTTGATTTCCACATAGTTTCTTGAAAATAGAAGAAATTAACTTTTAGTAAATTTTCCCTTTATACCTCATGATGCTCAGGCCCTCCATAACCTCAGGGTGTGTGACCACCTCAAGATAATTACTTGAACATATCAGAGAACACTTCCCATCCTCAACTATATGTTTACATGTCGGGCAAATCTGACATCCTCAAGAAGGCCTTTTCCAACACCTATAAAAGCTCAGGTTAGCCTGTTATATTCTCCAGTCACTTTTTTCCTTCGGGAGTGTTTGCCACCATTCACCATCATATATGTGTGTGTGGATTTGGCAAATGTATGTCTCCTCAAGATGAGAAAGTATATATTATTGCTCACCACCTGATTCCCAGGGCTATACACAGAGAAAGCACTTAATAGTTAATACATATTTCTGAATGAAGGAATTACTCAGACTTGAACTTTCCATCTTCACCTGTATCATTTTAAAACCCTTCCCCTAAGGACGTTTGATACAGTGTCCCTAGGATTTGGTTTCCCATGTCAGTTGAAGCAGTGAAAAGCCTCAGAGGTTTCAGGAAATAGCATCTCTATCTTTGATCTGAGGCCCACAATGAACTCTTTATGAGGTTCCCACTGTGGCTACAATGGCTATAAAGAGTCATCGGTGTTTTCAACACCATGAACCAAGAAGGCTGATTTGTGGTGACAGAAGCTAATTGCAAGTTTGTGGTTATTGACTACTGAAGATGAGTTCTCAGGCTTAACTCATCCCCCAAGCATTTTGTATTTTTCTTCCAACACATTTTCAAGGTATTATCTTAATGTTTTAATTAGATTTAGGGCAGAGAAAGGAATGTCAAGGCTATATGATAACTGATTAGGTCAAGTTGGAATGTCTATTTTCCATTCGGATCCTATAATACAGAGTTATCATATATGAACCCCATTCATAATGCTCCCATTGTCTGCCCATCACAGGTTTCCCTGAGTGTATTTTATGTACTCTCCTTCCCTCAGTCTAGCTAGAATTTGGATTAGAAGCAAGATGTCAGAAGGTAACACTGATGTCAAACATCAAATGCATGGTATACTCTATATAATGAATGAAAACCAAGGATGGAAATTACATAGGAAAGAGAGAGTCCAGTGAAATTCCTCAATATGAGAATTTTCATGTAAAAAGGCAACACTGAGTTTGCACAATTGGTCTTTACTTTTAGAATGTCATCCTCCTAGAAAGGAAACTTAATAGTTGAAGGTAATGGGGTTTACACGTCACACCATTTAAAAATAATCCAAAAAAGGCAGAGGATGAGATCAAATGCCAGAAATGAAACAATCAACAGAAAGAGGAAAAAACAAGAGATAAAGTTTTTGTTGCATGGACTGAGAAAAATGAAAAAAAAAAAAATTTTTACTTGGAAACAACAAATCACTTCTAAAAGATTCCTCCAAGCCTGATTCCCTGGAGATCCCAAGAAGCTCCTGGAAAGACAGTCTCTTTTTCTTTCAAGGTCATCCCAAGCCTTAAAGTTCACATCTTTTCTATTTTGCCTCATGTTTATCATCCCCACTGTCCCCTGACAACATTAAGTAAAGCTTGACATGTGGATTGCCCATGCTGGCTGTCGTTGAGCACACCAGAGTGGACATTCAGTTATTCTTCGCCTCTTTTTGTCACTGATTGAATAATCACATAACTATAAAACAAGAAGAACAATGAATGGGGAAGCATGGAGGAAAATACAACCTTGTTTGAGGCCAGCCATTTTTTCTGGTGATTCCACAGCACGGAGCCCCAGCTCTGTAGTTAATATAATAGTGTTTGCCAGTGTCGACATCCCGTTTCCCCCATACCATGCTTTGCCCTTAGAAGACACAGGATATTGTTCTGTCCCTCAGCTGGGCTGAGAATCTCCGAATGCACTTTATGAGGCTGCAGTGCTGACTTTACCAACAGAAAGTACTTAGGTGAAATTCCTGGTTGGGCACCCAGAAACAGACTGTAAAAAGGAATAAGAAAAGGTCTTCTATCATAAACTTTGTTTAAACAAAGAGGAGAAATAATCAAGGACCACCAGGAGGGGATAACATGAGGAGAAAAGATTTTAATGCAAGTTTATCCATGGGGATTATCTTTGTAATTTATAAAAAGACTCTCTCTGAGTTTTAACTTTCAACCAGAGATACAAGGGAGAAAAAAAAATGCCACAAATTGTACTTTATTGTATTTCCCAGACGGAGTTAGTGGTAAAGAACATGCCTGTCAATGCAGGAGATGTAAGAGATGGGGGTTCGATCCCTGAATTGGGAAGATCCCCTGGAGGAGGGCATGGCAATCCACTCCAGTATTCTTGCCTGGAGAATCCCATGGACAGAGGAGCCTGGCAGGCTATAGTCCATGGGATCGCAAAGAGTCAGACATGCATGCAGCTTGTCTCCTGTAGAAAACAGAGCCCGAAGCAAAGATTACAGGGATAAAACCTCCCAGTGTATTTGGGAGGTGCAAGCCCAGGGCAGTGACAGTAAAGGAAAAGAATCGAGTCAAGGAAAGATGCAGTGCACTGGGACACATGATATGTGATGCTACCGCAGCCAGCCACGACTTCACAAGTTGCCAAGAGACAAGGCAAGATGCTCAATAAGCTTGGTCACTCAGACCCTGGGACTTCTCCAGAACAATTAATCCCAAGGAGTGTCACAAGAAGGATGTAGCACTCAATGTCTGAAACAAAAGTCTGAATTATGGCTTACTAAGCAAAAGGGAAATGTACTTTAAAAAAAAACAAAAAACAAAAAACAGTGTCTCTGAACTGAGCAAAAGCTAATTTTACATGTATGCTGTATGCTGCGCTGCTCAGTTGTGTCTGACTCTTTGTGAGCCCACCAGGCTCCTCTCTCCCTGGAATTTTCCAGGAAAGAGTACTGGAGTGGGTTGTGATTTCCTCCTCCAGAGGATCTTTCTGACTAAGAGATCAAACCTGCATCTCCTCTGTCTCCTACATTGCAGGCGGATTCTTTACCTCTGCACTATTGGGAAAGCCCTAGTCTTATGTAGACATTGAGAAATGTAAAATCAGACTTTCAGAAGTGGGAATGTTAGGGGTTGGCTGACTCTCAGCTATGAGAACACGGACATTGGAATGAAGTAGTAGCTGGTTGGCTAATGTCATCTGGTCCCTCAGTTGCCACTCAGAAAGCCAGGTTCAAAGTCCCATGGGGTACTGTTTCATCCAAGTCCAAAATGGATAGATAGGGCATCAGCTGAGAGAGGAAGGAAAGAGAGAAAAGAAAGCCCAACTTGCTTAGTCATGGGAAATGGGCTTTATCAGTAAGCTAGGGGGTGAATTAGAGAGCCTGGACCTGGACAATAAGGACGAAGTTACAAACTTTCCTGGGGAGAGTGCCAAGAAGGGGTTATCCAAAGGGAATAATATTTCAGATAAATGGGAATATTTATCCTTCTCATTTTCTTTCCTTCAAAAATAAACAGATCCCTTGAACCCAAACTATTACCCTCATGATGCCCCCCAAATTTCTGATTCTGGCTGTCCAAAACATGGAGAAGAAGCAAAGTTTTTTGTTGCCCAGCTCAGTGAGGGGCCATCATAACAACCTCTCTTATCAGGAACTTATACCTAGACTCACGAACCCACGGTCATTTGCAGGTGTGCCCTAAAAGGACAGGAACAGAACTTGGCTTCTGAGCCCTGATGCTCTCCCCTGAATGAGAGAATCCCAGGGCCAAAGATTCAGGAGCACACATTCACATTCACGTTCAGTCGGAGTACCAGTCCAGCGACCTGGGATTAAGTTTAGAAAATGCGCCTACAGGGCTGCAAACCCTCTCTGCTCTTTTTCAGCCTTGTTTCTCCCTTGGATCTACTGTTTACAACCCCCTCCCCCGCCCCACCCCCGCTTTTTTTAATCTATAGACTTTCCTGAAAGGACCTCACTTAAGATACTTTCCAAACTCACGCTTCCCAAGGAAAGAGCCAGGAGAATATCAGCATTACACGCTTTGTGTGCAAAGCAGCCTGGAGAGAAGGGCTTTCTTACATTCTTGTGGGAAAGATAGAAACCCCAATTTCCTTACTTGATAAACGGTTGACTAAACAGTTTCTATAGGTTTTAAAGACAGTGTTGATTCGTTTAAAGAAACTTCTCTACACTTTGGTTTGTTAACAGGTTATCTTTGTTATCAACAGTGGACGTTGAATTTTATCAAATGCTTTTCTGTTTGTTAAGATAATAATATGATTTTCCTCTTAGATGTGTGGCAAATTAATTGATCTACTGGAGAAGGAAATGGCAACCCACTCCAGTACTCTTGTCTGGAAAATCCCATGGACAGGGAAACCCGGTGGGCTTGCAGTCTATGGGGTCACTATGAGTCGGACACGACTAAGCAACTTCACTTTCACTTTTCACTTTCATGCATTGGAGAAGGAAACGGCAACCCACTCCAGTGTTCTTGCCTGGAGAATTCCAGGGACGGGGGAGCCTGGTGGGCTGCCGTCTATGGGGCTGCACAGAGTCGGACACGACTGAAGCGACACAGCAGCAGTAGCAGCAAGGTGAAATGAGATCTGTATCAGTGTAAGCCTAACAGTGCTCATAATGTACTAACCTTTTCAGATATTGTTAGACTGCTTTCAAGAGTTGGTACTTTGTGTCGGATTTTTGTGTCTATGAATCACAAGTGAAATTAACCTGTAAATTTCCTTTCTTTCTCTGTTATTTGTATCAAGACTATGGCAGTCTTTTCAAGTGAGATGGGTAGTTTTTCTTCTTTTTCTCTTTTCTGGAAAAATTTATAGATTAAAAGTTTTCCTTCCTTGAATTCCAAAAGAAACATACAGTAAGGACTTCAAAGTCACTTGGAAAATTTTTGATAGCTGATGTAATTTTCTTTGATAGATCGAGTGTTACCTGGAAAGTCTGCAATTTCCTATTGAGTAGGTGTTAGGCAGTGATATTTCTACTTTGTCTAAAATTTCAAATTTATTAACAGAAAGTTTTTCGTTACAGTCTTGGCTTGTTTTTCATTACGGTCTTGGCTTATCTTTCAACGGTCTGCAGCACTGGTGAAAAAAAAATATATATATATATATACACACACCCTTTTAGGTTTCTGATAGTAAATATTTGCACCTCTTTTCTTTTTTCCTGTGATGGTTTTCTGTGGTTACTGTAAATACACTGTATCCATTTCTTTGCTTTTACATTCAATTTTTTAAACCTGTCGATTGCACAGAACATGTGTTTATCCTATATTTTCATAGCTAATCTGATCTTCTTTGATTTTTAACTGGGTCAGTATTTTTATAGTTAAAATAATTACTGATACACTTGCTTTTAAATCTACTCTTAATTTATGAGCTGTATTTGTACCAACTATTTTACAGTTTTGTTTTCCCTCTTCTTTATCTTTTTTGGGATAGATTACTCTCTACCTTTCCTTTTTTCCCTTCTTCTAATTTGTAAGTTATTCACTTTTATATTATTTCACTGGACACATAAAAGTATAGCATGTTTCCTTATTGATGATTAACTTTAATTAACAGATTTATCTTCCTCCCTGAAAATACAAGTAACATAGGACCTTTAATCTCATTTATCTTCTCCCAACATTTTTGCATTTTAATTCTGCCCTGTTTTTTAAGTGTCATTAGAAAGTGTGGTTATCATTATCTAAATAATGTTCATGCTCCTTTAATAGTTTCTAGTTACAAGACTAGTTCTGTTTTTCCTACGTTGCACTCCAATAATTTCTTCTGATATTTCCTCTGGTTAACAGTGCTGCTGTCTTCAGTCTGTAAGCAAATCGTCCATTTAGTTTTGTGTGTTGCTATTTCACTTTCTGGAAGTACTGCTTAGTCCTTTATCAGACCTGTAATGACACTTCATGTTTCCCTGTTCCCTCAGTTATTTTGAAGTTTGTACTAAAATATGTGCCAGACGATTCCAAACCCTCAAGAACCTTCTCAGCGTCATTCCTCCTGGCTCTCATTCACAGTGTCATGCTGAGTTCTTTGGCATCTGGACTGTGTACAGCTTATTACATTCTAAAAGAATGTGCGTGTTTGGTGGGGGTGGTGGGAGGCAGTGTAGGAGATGGCAGCACTCCCAAGGCTTAAACTAAAAGTATCTCCTTCACAGAGGAATACTAATACATCTGCCTGGCACCTGGAGGCATTTCCCCTGTGAACCACCTGAAAATCAAGACTGCTGCTTGAAACCCAGTGAGACCCTGGGCTAGAAATCATCAGGAAAGCGGGCCTTGGGAGTCTGGCTACTTTTCCCTTTCTCTCTCTCTCTCTTTCTTCCTTCCTGCTTTGCTCAGTACCAGGGCTTTCATGCTGCTTCATGTTTATGCTCAGGGACAACCCATAAGGCCCCAGATGAACAAGGACTCTTCACTCTCCACATTGGTTGGACCCCGGGCCTTGACTTTTATCCCTCTTGCCCCAAGACACCACCAAAATCAAGGCCAAATTGCTTAGAAGACAAATACCTTAGGATATCCCAGACTAAACTGAATTGGAAAACCAGAGCTCTAACATTTCCGAAACTGAATGGAGTTCTGCCTTTGTGTTTCAAGGCTTCCTAAAGCCTGGAATTGCCTCCCTGCCAGTTAAGACTCAAGACTCGCTGAGGAAAGCCCAGGTAAAGGAGGACTACATGGCGTCCGGCCTCACGCTCTTCTCCCTTGCCTTCTCTGGCTCAGCCTTCCCCTCCGGGACCGTCATCCCCCTTCCCTCCTGCACCACCTACGCCTCCTCCACACCCTCCATCCCCACTGATTCTCTTACCAAACCTCCCTCTGCCCTGAAACTGTCCCCATTCCCTCTTCCTCCGAACTCATGAAAACCTGCCCCTCAAAAACTAAGCCTTCTGAGGAGCCAGAGGCTAAACACTGAATTTCTTATATTCCCTGGACTAAAGCTGAACTGTGAGACCAAAAGATTTTCCCAAATCAACCAAAGATCTTTACAGGTTTGCTGAAAATTTTAACATAGACCTTCAAACTTATCAACCTGGTTTCTCTGACTTCTACCAGCTACTTCATATGTTTGTCAGAGAAGGCCAAGCCCAGCACTGGATGAAAGCTGGTACTTGGAAAAAATCCTGGAAGGTCTCTGAAATTGTATTAGTAACTATATAGAATAGCCCAACAATTTATTATGGGGTCAGGCTAAGGAAATTGTTAGGTAATTTTGTCAGGCAATTCTTGGGACTTTCCCAAAGCCTATTGACTGGAACACAATTCAGGCTTCCACACAAAAATCTGATCAATCTCTCAATGACTAATTATTTTTGGTTTCAGATTATTTTCTTTTTTAAACTCTGATTTTCCTTTAAATATTGATTCCACCTAGGTAACCTTTAAGTCTATATTGATTCAAGGGCTCACTGAGGGCCTTTCCTTTCAAGTAAAAAGGACCAGGATTGAACAGAAAACTATGTCCACTCCAGATTCAGTTAATCTGGCAGAGCAGTTCTCTTGCACCCTAGACGAACCACCTAAAAGGAAGAGAACATTCAACCCCAGCAAACAAAGGCCCTGAAATGAAACCAAACCCTCCTAGTTTCCGCTATTACTGTAAAAAGCCAGGATATTGGAAGAGAGACTGTTAGGAATTCACTCTGTAAGTGCTTCAGACACCTGCAGCCCTCTAAGCAGCGTTTCAAATGTTCTCCCAGTTCTCAGTGACAAGGCTCTGAAGGACTGCAGGAGCTCTTCCCAACCGCCCTCTTCCTCACTTTAGAGAAATGGTTCCCTAGCTTGGGGACGAGTCTCCTCAGTCCTAACAGATATCAGAGCCCCCTCTTGGTGCTCGACGCCGCTACTGACAAAAGCCCTTGCATCAGAGCACAAACAACTCGGGGAGTAGGGGTCTCTAAGGAGCCCCAAATGTGCCTGTCTCTGAGCCTGTCCTATTTCATTTAGGCCCCTTTCTCCTTAATTTATCCACACCCAGCCGTTTTTCAGACTAAGAGTTCTTTGAGAAGTATCATGCCAGAATTTCTTTCTCCAGAAAAGGGGAAATAATTCTAGAATGTCACAGTAGAGTGTGACAATTCACCACGAGTTGAATTAAATGGCCCTTGACATCTTCATTTGCTCCATCTCTGATGATACTAGAGCTGATTCTAGAAATGCCTTATCCCTTGTCCCTGGAGAATCAGCTACTACCCTTCTTAAGGGGCCAAATTTCTAACTAATGTTGGCAAAATTCATAGCACAGCCCCCATCATGATTCAAATAGACTCCTCAAAACCTCCTCCCAGAATTAATCAATACCCCATGAGTAAGGAAGCCATTCAAGGAATAGAGCTAATAATAGAAGATTACAAGGTTCAAGGCCTCATCATCCTTGTACTAGTTCCTATTACTCTCCCATTTTACAGGTGAGAATAAAAAGGGCTGAGCGTGAAGGTCCAGGACCTCCAAGCAATAAACAACATTGTTCTCCCTTGACACCCAGTTACTCCCAACCCTCATAAGCTCCTAACATCCATTCCCACTAGAAGAAGCAAATCCTTTGCTGTAAGCGATTTATGCAGTGCCTTCTTTAGAATTCCAGTTGATGAAACTTAGCCAATAATTTTACCTTCATTTTGGAAGAAAAATCAGTTCACCTGGACAGTAATGCCTCAGGGTTTTACTGAGGGTCCTTCTACTTTATCACAAACCTCAGAGACAGATCTGGAAAAGAGAAAGCTCTCTAAACATTCTACTTTTTTGCAGAAGGTGGACAGTTTGCTGCTTTAACCTCTTACTCAAGCCTCTGCACAAGAAGACAGCAGCCACTTGCTAAAGCTTTCAGTCTTGAAGGGACATAAGGTCATCGAGGAAAAATTATAGTTTGCCTACAATCTTGCTTCTTAGTTCCCTGTAAAACGGCCTAGCAATAAGATACATATATTTTTAACCTTAAAAAGCAATGCCAAGCGGCTTTTTACACACTGAGCAGAAATAGATGAAGAATTCCTGCCACTCTACATCTTTGTCAGTGCTTGATGCTGACATATTTGGAAAGACTTGATTACCTGCAAGATGTGAGATGTATCTAACTGTGGCTTAGTTTTCACTTCTCTTATTATTAATGCAATTTACTAGCTTTTCGTCTTCCTGCACTGAGTTTCCTTTTTTCTTGCTGTTTGTTTCTCTTTTTCAGCCACACTTCACGGCTTTGAACCTGGTCCATGGCAGTGAAAGAGCCAAGCCTAGCCAATGGACTGCCAGGGAATTCCTTTTGTTGTTGTTGTTTTAAATTTTGACACACCATGCAGCTTGCAGGATCCCAGTTGCCCCACCAGGGACAGAACCCAGGCCACAGCAGTGATGTGGTTAGAATTCTAACCACTAGATTACCAGGAAACTCCTTCCTTTTTTTTTTTGTCTTTTCCTAAAGGAGATCAGTCCTGGGTGTTCTTTGGAAGGACTGATGCTGAAACTCCAATACTTTGGCCACCTCATGCGAAGAGTTGACTCATTGGAAAAGACTCCGATGCTGGGAAGGATTGGGGCAGGAGGAGAAGGGGACAACAGAGGATGAGATGACTGGATGGCATTACCAACTCGATGGACATGAGTTTGGGTGAACTCCGGCTGATGGTGATGGACAGGGCAGCCTGGCATGCTGCAGTTCATGGCCTCACAAAGAGTTGGACCTTATGGAGCGACTGAATTGAACTAAATCTTAATNAGACTGATGCTGGGAGGGATTGGGGGCAGGAGGAGAAGGGGACAACAGAGGATGAGATGGCTGGATGGCATTACCGACTCGATGGACATGAGTTTGGATGAACTCCGGCGGTTGGTGATGGACAGGGCGGCCTGGCATGCTGCGATTCATGGCATCACAAAGAGTCGGACCTTACGGAGCGACTGAATTGAACTAAATCTTAATGTAGTTACATTTACCAATCTTTTATCATCACTGCATTTTGAGTCTCATTGCAGATAGCTACCAATTTATCAAAACTGTGTTTTTTCTCCTTCCTGGGCATACAGCTAGACTATGTTTCACAGCTTGTGTTGTTAAACGGGGCTGGGTGGCTGAGTTCTACAATGAAATGTGAATAAACATGATGAGTGCCATTTCCCGGCTTGGCCCCCAAAGGCTTCTCACATTTCCAAGCTCTTTTCTCTTCCAGTTGACTAGGTTAGAAAACCCCCAGGGGATCTTGGAAGCTAAATTGTAAAGATGGCAGGGCTGCCAACGGATTGACTGCTTGGAGGAAAGCCACACTGCCAGTCATGTATACCATCCTGAAACTGTTACAGGAGTGAAAAATAAACTTCTATAGTGTTTGAGAAACCATAAACCTTAGTTGGTCCGTTTATTAGAGCTGTTATCATTAGGCTGTCAATACATGTTTAAGATAGTCTTCATTAATCTGAGGTCAGAACGACACTTCCTAAATTTCGTTTCTAAAAGACTTGAAGAATTTCAATAAGGAACCAGGTCAATTAATGGTCAAATAAGTAATTTTGATCTTTGGCTCTTTCCCATCCGTTTCAGGCTGCATTGTGCAGCTGTGTAACCTCCCTTACCCCACCCAGCCCCAGCATTCCCGTGTTACAAAGCTTTTATCCCCAGTAGCTCAGAATGTGGCTTTGTATGGAGACGAAGTCTTTAGAGAGATGACTGAGTGAAAAAGAGATCATTAGGGTAGGCCCTGATCCATCACTGGTGTCCTTATAGGTGAGAAAACTTGGGTATAGCTCTAAATAGAAAAAAGACTCTGAAGGCACAGGGAGAAGATGGCCATCTCCAAGCCAAGGAGAGAGCCATTTGAAGGAATAAATCCTCTGGCACAGTCACGCTGGTCCTGTAGCCTACAGGATTGAGAAAATAAATTTCTGTTCCAGCTGATTTTGTTTCTGGTGAGGTATCTACCTGGCATACAGTGTCTTCACATGGCCTTTCCTTGGGGGATGTGTATGGAGAGAAAGAATAAGTTTTCTGGTGCTTCTTCTCCTAAGGATACTAATCAAACTGGATTAGGGCCCCATCTTTATGACTTCATTTAACTTTAGTTGCTGATTTTGTTTCTGGTGAGGTATCTACCTGGCATACAGTGTCTTCACATGGCCTTTCCTTGGGGGATGTGTATGGAGAGAAAGAATAAGTTTTCTGGTGCTTCTTCTCCTAAGGATACTAATCAAACTGGATTAGGGCCCCATCTTTATGACTTCATTTAACTTTAGTTGCTGGATTTGTCGCTCATCTGTATCCGACTCTTTGCGACCCCATGGACTTCATTATAGTACATAGAATTCTCTAAGCCAAATACTATAGTGCGTAGCCTTTCTCTTCTCCAAGGGACCTTTTCAAACCCAGGTCTCCCTCATTGCGGGCAGATTCTTCACCAGCCGAGCCACAGAGGAAGTCCAAATACACTGGAGTGGGTAGCCTATCCTGTCTCCACCGGATCTTCCTGACCCAGGAATCAAACTGGGGTCTCCTGCATTGCAGGCAGATTCTTTACCAACTGAGATATCAGGGAAGCCCCTGATATCAGGGAAGCAGCAATATGGATACATTTCAAAAATGTAAGTGAAATAAACTAGACACAGAGGAATACATACTGAGTGTTTCCATTTATATAAAGTACAAAAATAGGTACAACGGATCTATCTTTCTTGAAGACAAGTTAATGTTTGGGTTGACTGACAGTGGATTGGAATGTGCTGCCAAAATCTTGGCTCTCTGTGCACCAATGACAAACAGAAATACGCAGACGGAGTTATGGAGGAGAAGGAAAGAGTGGCTTTATTACTTTGCCAGGCAAAGGGGGAACATGGTAGGCTAGCACCTCAAGACCTGCGCCCCCTTCCTGGTGGGTAGGGAAAGGTTATATAGTTGGATGGGAGTATGTGGTACGGATCAACCCAGCAGCAGCCTTGTACTTTCTTTCCTCTGCAGTTTTAAAAAAGGGGGAATTGCTGACCAGATCAGGGTGTATGCAGGCTCCTAAGAGACAGTGTTAGCTGCACTGTGACCCCAGGCTCATCTGTCTGTAGGATTTCCCAGGCAAGGATACTGGAGTGGCTTGCCATTCCCTTCTCCAGCAGATCTTCTCAACCCAGGTGTCAAACCTGGGTTTCCTTCGTTGTAGGCAGATTCTTATCTTTACCATCTGAGCCACCAGCAGGGTCCTAGGTGGTCCATCGCCTAAGGTTGATGAGCCTCTGCCTCAGGTGTTTTCTTGGCAGCTCCTCCCTTGATTAGCAACTGCTCTGCCCCTTAGAATTCAGAGAAGGTTGTGGAGGTTGGAGTCTTGGCTACTAGGAATGGGGGATGAAAAGGCCTCCAGGCCCAGGAGTCCCACAGAGCCCTGCTCGGCATCAAATGGGGCTAGTAATACTTGGTGTATTGATCTGGATTCTGGCTACACACGTATCTTCAGTTTATGAAAATTTACTAATTTCTTTATATTGTAAATTGTACTGTATTGATCAGTTTTCTAAAATGTACTGAGATCATGCTCAGAAAGGAAAAAGAAGCAAACAAAAATACAACTATACAAACATGCACACACAAATATACATGTACATATTTATGCATGTGTATATGTACCCAGATAAAAATGTGTTTTGGGACCTGGTGGTCTGGTGGATATGACTCCATGCTTCAAATTCAGGGGACCCAATTTGGTCCAAATCAGAGGCTTCCCTGGTGGGTCAGACTGTAAAGAGTCTGCCTGCTGTTCAGGAGTCCCAGGTTCAGTCCCTGGGTCAGAAGATGCCCTGAAGAAGGAAATGGCAAACCACTCCACTATTCTTGCCTGGAAAATCCCATGGATGGAGGAACCTGGCAGGCTACAGTCCACTGGGTCACAAAGAGTTGGAATGACTAAGCGACATCACTTTCTTTCAGGGAACTAGATCCCATAGGCCACAACCAAATATCCCACAGCTCAGCAAAGGAGAGTGTCTGACAGGGTTCTTTTGGAATGGCTTCTCGGGTGGGATGGGATGCGGTGATTGGATGGCATCTCTGACACAATGGACACAAGTCTGAGCCTGTTCCAGGAGTTGGAGATGGACAGGGAAGCCTGGCGTGCTGCACTCCATGGGGTCGCAAAGAGTCGGACGTGACTGAGCGACTGGACTAAAACAGAAAGATCCCACAAGCCATAACTAGAAGCATAGCACGACTAAAAGATCCGCATGCCGCGACGAAGGCCCAGCATAGACAAATCAATAAATGCTTCTGAAAGAATAAAATAAAATTTTATATACGTTTTGTATATAAAACAAATGTATACATGTGGCTATATACATAGGTATAAGTATAGATATAAGTATAGATATAGATATTTGACTTCAAAGAGCCACCATGATACATATTTAATCCACCCAAGGAATGGTTGCCATGGTTAACAGTGTTTCAGAAGCCTCCACCATAGCTCTATCCACTTTTGTGAGATGACGACATAAGGTCCAGAGACTGGCAGTTGAGCTACGTAACTGAACAGGGACCAGGGCTCCAAACCCCAAGTCAGGTCTCTTCCTACTGAGAGATGAGGTCTCAGGGCAGGAAAATGTCTTAAAAATTACTGCGTGCCCACGTCCACGTGAACTCCTCGTCCTCCTGACTCAGGTCTTTTCCAGCCTCTGTTGCAACAAGGCCCTGCAGACAAAGCGCCTGAGAGGCTACTCCAAGAGAACTCTGTCAGAACACTCTCCCTCGCTGAGCTGAAATCTGCGGCTGTGACTTGCACCGCATCTAAGGGTGATATAGAGGAAAGTTTGCAGCTTGCCAGACACACATCCTCTATGTGCGTGTGTGTGTGTGTGTGATAGAAAGAGAGAGAGAGTGTGTGTGTGTGTACACACATAATTTCTGTAACCATGTAAACTTAGGCACATCATTTAATGTCTCTGAGTTGGTTTCATAAAATGTGATTAACAATAATGCCCAAGCAGAAGGTAGAGAACTCAATGGGATCAGATACAAATTACATGTGCTTTGGAACGTACTAAGGTGTGGGTTGTTATTAACGCTGTTTGCTTTCCCTCTCCCCTGACTTCCCCTACTAATGTTAAATAAAACAAAAACACCAGGGCTTTCCTGGTGGCTCACTGGTAAAGAGTGCACCTGCCAGTGCAGGAGACTTGGCTTCAGTCCCTGATCCAGGAAGAGTCCACGTGCCGCGCAGCACCTACGCCCATGTGCCCTGACTATTGAGCCCGTGCCCTAGAACTTGGGAGCCTCAGCTATTGAAGCCCAGCCTCCTAGAGCACTGCTCTGCACTGAGAGGAGCATCACAGCAGAAGCCCACGCACTGCAACTAGAAAGTGGCCCCCTCACGACAGTGAGAGCAAAGCCTGCACGGCAGCAAGGACCTGGCACAGCCAAAAGTGCATGCAAACATACATGAATTATTTTTAAAGATGCACCAATTAGCGTCAAATTACTTGGAGATCTCTAGGATATGCACCATATCCCAGTCCACTTTTTCCAACATGAGTCAGCTGGGAGCTATCTTCTCAGTGAAGACCCTCTCTTCTGGACCCTGAGCAGAACCCAGGGTGGATACCCTGTTTGGATATGATTTTTCTCCTCTTTTCTCTTTTATCCTCTATAGAGTCAAGAGCAAAGCCTGACTTCCCTGCCCCTGTAAGACTGTAGCAAAGATGAGGTTTCTGAGAGAAAGGGGTCAAGCCACAGGACACAGGCCAATGCTAAATTTGCTGATTCTGGTTCCCATTATATTCTCTGAAGTTATCAAATATCACTTGGGAATACTTATGTGTAGGTATTTAAGGTGCTCATAGCTGCCCAGCCAAAATCTTAGCATATGATGCCAAATGAGACTGGAACACCTCAAAGGTGGAATTCAAATCCTTGATGTATTAAGCAAGGTCCAGGAACAAACAATCCTCCGTCTTCAGTTTTAGAAGCCTGAAGTATGGGAACATAAACTATATCTAGATTTTGTCGTCATATCCTGGAAGTTTGATGAATGAATGATAATAGAGAATACAGAGAGTCTAATATGGTCATTGGGCTTCCCTGTTAGCTCAGCTAGTAAAGAATTTGCCTGCAATGCAGGAGATCTGGGTTCAATCCCCTGGAGGAGGGCATGGCAACCCACTCCAGTATTCTTGCCTGGAGAATCCCATCGACAGAGGAGCCTGGCAGGTTACAGTCCACAGAGTTGCAAAGAGTCAGACATGGCTGAGCAACTAAGCACAGCACACAGCACCGCAGGGTGGCATCACAGGAAATCCCCTGCCACAGCTCTACTGGCAAAACGTGCTCTCAGCAGTGCAGCAGGGTGGGCGGTGCCTAATTTCTCTAGGACGGACTTTGAAGCCTGAGCAGAGTATTCCGCATCTTGCTTGGTTCCACGGTTGCTCCCTGGTACTTGGTCATAAAGAGAGAAACATAATAGTAGGGGTTATCTACAACTAGGAGATGACATACCAAGACTGAAAGACAGAAGATGGCACACAAAAATTCTTAGGTGTGAATTACATTTTCCAAATACACCACTTAGCTGCATGTGCCCTGAACTGTGAGATAGGAAGACTGAACATTTTTGCAGTCATATACTGGAGGTTCTGGGAAATGATTCAGCAGCACCCCTCTTACCTACCCCCAAACCAAACCATTGGCCACATCCCGTATAGACATGATAAGAAAACGCACAACCCTAGACCCCGAGTGAGATGGGAGGAGAAAGAGACCACGGACTTTGAAGCCTGAGCAGAGTATTCCGCATCTTGCTTGGTTCCACGGTTGCTCCCTGGTACTTGGTCATAAAGAGAGAAACATAATAGTAGGGGTTATCTACAACTAGGAGATGACATACCAAGACTGAAAGACGGAAGATGGCACACAAAAATTCTTAGGTGTGAATTACATTTTCCAAATACACCACTTAGCTGCATGTGCCCTGAACTGTGAGATAGGAAGACTGAACATTTTTGCAGTCATATACTGGAGGTTCTGGGAAATGATTCAGCAGCACCCCTCTTACCTACCCCCAAACCAAACCATTGGCCACATCCCGTATAGACATGATAAGAAAACGCACAACCCTAGACCCCGAGTGAGATGGGAGGAGAAAGAGACCGTTCACTCCACAAACTTAAGGTCAGACCTTTAGGTCTTGTGAGAACAAAATGCTTTGGGGGAAAGGAAATGGTCTGGTGGACAAAGATATCAGCGAGATAAAGATCCAAGTGGGGAGTAGAGGGTGGGGGGGTCTTAAGCGTGTTTCAAGGTCCCATCAAAGGCACCATCACAACACAAAACTCTTCTGTCTCATGCCCATTCAGAAACACAACTGGTTTTTCAAGTTCTGTATTTTCATATTTGCCCCCCAGTTTGCTGGGGGTAGGCACACTGTTCTCACTCAAGACCACTTCTTCTCTCCTTTCCTCTATAATCTTCTTCCTACTCATCACTCCAGATATCTCACCACTCAAGAATTTTACTGAAATATCTTCAATGCAAAATCCAGACCTTACTCTTTGTTGGCTTAACAACGATTAGAGTAGGCCACAAGGAAAAATTAAAGGGTGTTCTAGTGCTTACGCAAGCTCTGGAAATCCCATAGAAGTACATCTGCCCTGCACACATTTTCTCTCCACATCCCTGCCCTCTCAATTCATCATTACTACAGAGACAAAACAGAAGTACCCCTGCCCTACTCTATGACATAACTTAGATTCTCCTTCACTGACAGATCTTTCCTTAAAACAGTCTTTGATCTTATCCTAGCACCCCAGACGTTCTGACTATCTTTCTACACTCCTAATAGAAATGCAGGGATAACTCCTAACTGAGGCATGAATCCCTTCTCAACAACGTGAATGAGACTCATGGTCGATCAGCTGAGGCCAAGTTCTGAACCCTTATGCCTATAGGTTCTTGTTTTAGGTATAACAAGACAATGATCAGGCTCAGGGAAATTGACATAGCAACAGACTCAAATGTCGTGCATGAATGTAAGAAGGTGATAATGTGGCAATATCATATCATTGTCACTGCCTGCAAGAAATGGCCAGGCCAACTTCCAGTAGGTGCTAATTATGAGAGGTGAAAGTCCAAGGGGATTACTCATTATGAGCCAGGCATGACATTAGTTTGCGTGTTGGGGGAAAGTATCTGGGTTCAAAGGATAAACTCAAAGAGAATGTATGATCCAAATGAACTCTTCCATCATGTTATGGTAGCCACTGAGGTACCTTTAATTTCTACGAAAACCAGAGTCATACATTACAGATATGGACAGAAACTTTTAGTATTCAGCACCCCTTTAACATTTCCCCAGAATAGAGAGGGAACAATATAGGAAGAAACAATAGAGGAAGTGGTCAAGTTTGTAGAGCTACAGATAAGTTCACAGACTTTACAATCAGATCTTTCCACTCTTTCAAGCTGAGTGGAAGTCGGAAAAGCTTCTTTATTTCTCAGTGCCTTAGCTTTCTGATGTGTGACATGAAAGAGATAGTTGTGCTAATGCAGAGGGTTGGAGTGAGGACCCATGATCACTGATCAAAAACCGTAGCCAGCATTATAGCATCAGATATAATTTCTTTCACTGGTTCAGTGGACTGAAGCATGCCTTTTCTAGAGAATATTTTTTTATTATTACTTATTTTACTTAGACACAGAATCTTACAGTTTCAAGCCATAGCTGGTTTTTACTATCTCTTATTGAGGCTCCATTTGGTCACATCTAGGAAGAAATTTAGCCTCTCCACTGAGCTTTTTCCAGGTAGGGGGTCTTTCTCAGGAAAGTTCCTGGGTCATGCTCTTTTCCATGTGAAAAATATTCTCAAATGGTTCTGTACTTACAGAGATTGAGCAGCCTTCGCGACACAACTAAACAAAGACAAGGTAACAGAGATTTCAGGGACAGCACAAGCTAGGAATGTAGTACTTGCAAAAATAGCTTGGCAAAGTCACTAGACAGATGGATGATGGCCCCACTCAACAAACAATACAGTGCTTGGGGGATGGAGACAGTGTAATTCCCAGAGGATTGTCCTGTATGCAAAATCTCCTGTTTGAGAGGGTTGGGATGAGGGGTGGTGGGAGACAGGCTCAAGGCGACGGGAATATATATATATACTTATGACTGGTTTGCATCGTTGTATGGCAGAAACCAGCACAACATTGTAAAGCAATTATCTTCCAATTAAAAAAACTCCGGTTTTCAATGAAAATATGCAAATACAAAGAAATAAGAAAGTAAGGTCTATTCAGAGAGGGGAAAAAGGGAACTTGATTGAAAACAACTTTGAGGATAATTAGAAAAGGCAGAGGAACAAGAGATCAAATTGCCAATATTTGCTCTGCCATAGAGAAAGCAAGGGAATTCCAGAAAAACATCTACATCTGTTTCACTGACTATGCTAAAGCCTTTGACTGTGTGGAAAATTCTTCAAGAAATGGGAATACCAGACCATCTTACCTGTCTTCAGAGAACCCTGTGTGAGGGTCAAGAAGCAAGAGTTAGAACCTTACGTGGAACAACATTCCAGAAAAACATCTACATCTGTTTCACTGACTATGCTAAAGCCTTTGACTGTGTGGAAAATTCTTCAAGAAATGGGAATACCAGACCATCTTACCTGTCTTCAGAGAACCCTGTGTGAGGGTCAAGAAGCAAGAGTTAGAACCTTACGTGGAACAACTGACTGGTTCAAAACTGGAAAAAGAATATGACAAGGCTGTTTATTGTTACCTTGCTTATTTAACTTATATGCAGAGTACATCATGTGAAATGCTGGACTGAATGAATCACAAGCTGGAATCAAGATTGCTGGGAGAAATATCAACAGCCTCAGGTGAGGAGATGATACCACCCTAATGTTAGAAAGTGTTTAGGAACTTAAGAGCCTCTTGAAGAGGGTGAAAGAAGAGAGTGAAAAAGGCAGCTTAAAATGCAATATTAACAAATCTAAGATCCGTGACATCTGGTCCCATTACTTCATGGAAAATAGAAGGGGAAAACGTGGACGTAGTGACAGATTTCCTCTTCTTGGGCTCTAAAATCACTGTGGACTCCGACCATGAAATTAGAAGATGATTGCTTCTTGGCAGGAAAACTATGACAAACCTAGACAGTATATTAAAAAGCAAAGCCATCACTTTGCTGACAAAGGCCTGTATAGTTAAAGTGATGGTTTTTCCAGTAGTCATGTATGGATGTGAAAGTCGGACCAGAAAGAAGGCATAGAGCTGAAGAACTGATGCTTCCAAACTGTGGTGCTAGAGAAGATTCTTTTAAGTCCCTTGGACAGCAAGGAAATCAAATCAGTCAATACTAAGGGAAATCAACCCTGAATATTCATTGGAAGAACTGATGCTAAAGCTGAAGCTCCAATACTTTGGCCACCTGATGCAAACAGCCTGATGAAAAGACCCTGATATGGGAAAGATTGAAAGCAGAAAGAGAAGAGGGTGACAGAGGATGAGATGGTTGAATAGCGTTGGATTCAATGGACATGAACTTGGGCAAACTCCGGGAGATGGTGAGGGAGAGGGAGGCCTGGCGTGCCATCTCCAAGCCAAGGAGAGAGCCATTTGAAGGAATAAATCCTCTGGCACAGTCACGCTGGTCCTGTAGCCCACAGGATTGAGAAAATAAATTTCTGTTCCAGCTGATTTTGTTTCTGGTGAGGTATCTACCTGGCATACTACCTGGCATCTTCACATGGCCTTTCCTTGGAGGATGTGTATGGAGAGAAAGAGAGAACAAGTTTTCTGGTGCTTCTTCGCCTAAGGATACTAATCCAATTGGATTAGGGCCCCATCTTTATGACTTCATTTAACTTTAGTTGCTGAATTTGTCGCTCATCTGTATCCGACTCTTTGCAACCCCAGGGACTACATTATAGTACATAGAATTCTCTAAGCCAAATACTATAGTGCGTAGCCTTTCTCTTCTCCAAGGGACATTTTCAAACCCAGGTCTCCCTCACTGCGGCAGATTCTTCACCAGCTGAGCCACAAAGGAAGTCCAAGTACACTGGAGTGGGTAGCCTATCCNCAACCCCAGGGACTACATTATAGTACATAGAATTCTCTAAGCCAAATACTATAGTGCGTAGCCTTTCTCTTCTCCAAGGGACATTTTCAAACCCAGGTCTCCCTCACTGCGGCAGATTCTTCACCAGCTGAGCCACAAAGGAAGTCCAAGTACACTGGAGTGGGTAGCCTATCCTGTCTCCAGTGGATCTTCCTGACCCAGGAATCAAACTGGGGTCTCCTGCATTGCAGGCAGATTCTTTACCANACAGACCCAGACAGCTGCTCTGTTCTAGAGGAGGAAGTTGAGCCTGCTTCCCAGCCTCCTCCCGCCCCAGCAACTCCAGGCCAGGCTGGACTCCCCAGTGCCCAGCAGTTCTGAGCATGAAGCCGATGCCAACAGGGTACACTCAGTGGGGGTACACAAGCAGAACAGCTCTTTTCCTTCAGGGGAGATCATCGGAGGGCATGAAGCCAAGCCCCACTCCCGCCCCTACATGGCGTATCTTCAGTACTGGAGTCAGGATGTCCAGTGTAGGTGCGGTGGGTTCCTGGTTCGACAGGACTTCGTGCTGACAGCCGCTCACTGCTACGGAAGGTGAGGAGCGGCAAGTAGCTGGTAACTTTCTGAACACCCTTGGCAAGGGAGCCCTGCCTTTTTTCTCCAGGAGCAACCTGGCTGTTAGGAACATTGAGCCAGGAGGGCTCCTGGGAGGGCAAGAAAGAGGGGGCCAGGAGAGTGAGAGGGTGAGAAAGAGGGAAGGTCACTGCTGGAGGTGTTGCTGAAGTGAGAGAGACTAGACATAGGGCGCGCCTGGATACCAGAATGTAAACCAATGCAACTTCACATGTGTTCCTAGGGCTAACTGCCCATGGAGAATGGTTATGCTCTTCACAGTGGCTCCAGAATCTGACCTTGGCTGCCAAGAAACAGACAGTACAGACAGCTTAGCCCCCAGGGCCCGCCTGGTGCCTGCATTTCCCCTCAGTGGCAGCCTTGCCCTGGAGTCAGCTGCCCTTCATGGCTCCAGGGCTGTAAACCCTGAGGTTGTGACCCCCATCTCCTGCTCTGGTCTCTGTGCAGCTCAATCAACGTCACCCTGGGGGCCCACAACATCCAACAGCAGGAGAGGACCCAGCAGGTCGTCGGGGTGAGAAGAGCCATCCGCCACCCAGACTATAATCCTGAGAACTTCTCCAACGACATCATGTTATTAAAGGTAAACCACTGTCCTTCTCATGCCCTTCTGGGATCAGCTCGTTTCCCCTCCCAGGACTTCCTACCCCTTTCTCCCCTCCCATCCTGGCCATCTGACCAGTCCCTGTGGCTCAGGAGAGAGGGGAGACACATCAGCATCATCGCCGTGTCCAGGCTTGGGGACCACCGGCTGAGCCAGACTCTTGTCTCTTCCCATCAGCTGAAGAGAGATACCAAGCAGACATCAGCTGTGAAGCCCCTCAGTCTGCCCAGGGCCAAGGCCCAGGTGAAGCCAGGACAGGCGTGCAGCGTGGCCGGCTGGGGGAAGGACTCCAGGGGCATCTACGCTGACACGCTGCAGGAGGTAAAGCTGACCGTGCAGGAGGATCAAAAGTGTGAGGCCCACTTAGGCAACTATTATAACCGCGCCAACCAGCTGTGTGTGGGGGACCCAAAGACAAAGAAAGCTTCCTTTAAGGTGAGAATCACAGCCTACCTTGCTTGGATCTGGGGAGAAGGGTGTTGGCAGAAGATCTGGGACCTGGAGACCACCTCACCCTCTAGGCCTGGGACCTCTCTCCAGGAGTAAAAGGGGGAATAGCCGGAGCTGGGAGGACATAGAGCCTCTGCAAGCCACATAAGACGTGCAGTGAATCCCAACCTGGCGCTCCTCCGGAAGGGAGAATCTGGCATGCACTGAGGCTCAGGTATTAGAAAGCCAGGCTTCCTGAGTGGGAGGTAGTTCAGTCCAGGTGCCTGCTCAGAGCTGGAACCCACCTGCTTACTGAGCTCCCCCTCCCTGATGAGTGTGAGCTGTTCCACCTGCTTCCCTGTCCTAACAGCAGCCTGGAGCCAATAGCCAGCCCTCAGCATCTAGAGAGAGAGGGGATGGAGACCTGGGGGCAGAGGAGGAGCTGCCCCCTGGGGGAAGTGAAGCGGGGACAACGTCCAGGTCAGCGCTTGGCATCCGGAGGCCCGTAGACCTGCCTTGCCCACTTGTCTCGCACATGGAGGCCTTGCAAAGTGGCCTTCTCAGAGAGGGGTCTTGAAATGGCAGGGTGGGAGAGAGGGCAGGACCAGGAGGAGAGCAGACTCAGTCCTTCCCCTTCTCTGTCCTCAGGGGGACTCCGGAGGCCCTCTCGTGTGTGACAATGTGGCCCAGGGCATTGTCTCTTATGGACGAAAAGATGGATCAACTCCACGGGCCTTCACCAAAGTCTCAAGTTTCCTGCCCTGGATAAAGAAAACCATGAAAAGCCTCTGACTGCAGGAACCAGACCATCTTCCCTGGGGCTGATCCAGAATCACACTGCAGGGTTGGGGGTGCCCATAGCTCAATAAATGCCTCTCAGCAGAGCTTGAAGTGCTGGCTGCTTATTTATTCACTGACTCCTATTCACAAATGCTCACCGTGTGTTTAGAAAGGCAATGACAGGATTCTGCTGTTTTCTGCTTCCTCCTCTCCCCCCTCCCACCATCTCTTCCCCTGAACCCCATGCAAAGCTGTCACCCAGGTCTGCTTCCCCACATCTGTCTTCCAGGGCCGGCCCTCCCGCCAGGGCTGAAGCTGAGCACCATCAGGGGAAGACATGAACGTCTCTGGTCCTGGGGCTCAGGGTGCGCTCCTTAGCTTCTTGCTCTGGGTACATGGCAGGGAGGAGTGGGTCACACCATGGGTCCCCGACACCAAGAGCACAGCCTGGGGCTGCAGCTCAAGGACAGAGACCCTCCTACTGGGGAGGGGGGCTACCTGAGCTGACCTTTAACCCTCACAGCCAGGGGAGCCCACCCAGAGCTGGGCTGGTCTCCTGAGAAGCCCCTCCATCTCACTCAGGCTGAGTGTCCTGCTCTGCCCTCCTCAGAGCCCAGGGCCCCCCAGCTCTGCCTCCAGTCTCCTCTGCTGCCCCTTCTTCTCCGTCCCTGCCCATCACTGCGCGTCCTCAGCAGGGCCACCATCTCCTGTCCCCTCCAGACCACACTGATCTCTGCTGACCCCTTCCTCATATCCCTCCCATCCTGCATACCCAAGTCCCATGGGGTTCCAGCAGAGCCTCACCACTGACGTGCCAGCCCAGCTCATGCCTTGGCGGAGAGGGATCAGAGGGACCAAGCCTGTGCTGTACTGGGCCAGTCCAGATCGCTGGGCCCCATCTCTCACCTGGGCAGGGCCAGCTCAACCCCTCACATGCAGCCCAGTGTCCTCCATGTGCTGAGGGTCCTCTGGCTCCTGATGGCTCAGTAGCCTGAGTCCCTGTCAGCCTGTCCCTTTAGGTACTGGCGGCCTCTGGGCCAAGATTCCCTGCTGGTCACCTGGGACCTTTTGAGTTAGAAAGGGATCCTGTCTTTAGTAGGACTGAAAAGTGCATTGGTTTTCATCCATCAACACAAATGCTGATGGAACACCTACTAAGTGCCAGACATTACGGTTGTACAGTGGACGCAATACAGGTTCTATCATCTCAGTTCAGCTGTAACTGACAGTGTCGATATTGTCCAAATTGTCTCTGTCCCCTCCCTCTTGAGGGGCCTACATCTCTGTGGGTAGTCCACAGGGACAAAGATTTGTGCTTATTTTTATTGCTGGTTGTTATAAAGGATGTTGTTATGTGTGACTCTTGAACATCAGTCATTTGGTTTCTAGAAAAGAAGATACTGCTCTGCTCACTGGAGCATCCTTGTCCCCTGGGGGAGAGGGCAGCAGGGAGGGAAGAGAAGGAACATGGGCAGCTTTGTTTTACTCTAAAGATAGCAGGCAGGAATGTCCTTGGTCACGCTCAAATGGTAGGAACACCCATTTGAAAGGCAGTTAGAATCTGACTCTGAACACTCATCCATTGGATGGACCAGAAACAGGCTCCCTGTCATGGCTGCAAGCTCCTGCCTGTGCAAACCAAACTGCAGTCAGGGAGGCCCACGTGGTCTGGACAAATGGAGAGGTGCCTCTGCTCTTAGGCCATCATGGTTACTGTTGCTCCATAGGGTCCAAGACAACCTAGACTTTTCATCCTTGGGAAGGTCTTGGTTTGGAGAGCATGTGATTTTTGCTGGACAAGGATCTCCCTGTGCTGGTCTCCCCTCACCAGACACTTCCATCTGCCATCCCTCCAGGGTCTTGACTGTGGTGCTGAGCTGCCTGGGAGCTGAGTGTGAGTTCCAGCCCTTGGCTGGTGCCTTCCTACCCCTACACACAGCACTGTGCTTCTCTGGGGCATGTGTCAATACTCTGGGATACAGTTACCCTAAAGGCAGGCCCTTTCCCCTCTGGCTGTGCACAAATCACGCAGCAACAGTCTCCTAGTGGCCCGGGGCACGTTTACAAAGGAAGAGCGGTGATGACACAGCTTCTGATTCGGAGCCGAAAAAATCCCAAGGTTTACTAGGGACCCAGCTCCTTGATTGAAAATCGCACAAAAGGAAAACAAAGAAACAAAAACGTACTGTTTAAAAAATGAGCCTAGCCACATACCTGTTCAGCTCAAGTATAACATTTACTTTGAGGAAATGGTTCTGTGGTTTGAAAAAGTTTAAGAATATTTGTTGCAGGCTTGTCCTCCTTTGAGAGATGAGGGAGACAGTCCCAGGAGGAACAGTGAGCGCCTGGAGGCCCCACAGAGTTAGGATGGAGCCTGGGCTCAGCCAGGCCCCTGAGAGCCAGGCCAGCAAGAGGACTTCCAAGTTTTCCAGAGCCTCTGCTCAGATACCTCCGTCCATGCACAGTTACCCTCTGGGCTCCCATTGTAGCCATTGTCTGGCAAGTACTCAAACAGCTTCTTGGTGAGTTGGTCTGTCTGCTCATGGGCACATGCAGAAAGAGGTGGGTAGGCACCTAAAACATGCTGATTTCTTCAAACCTTCTCCATAGAATTATCCCCCAGCTCCCATCTTTAAGGAAACAAATCCTCCCTTGCTTAAATATCTCTGTAATGGAAATCAAACATGACATACAGCCACAAAATTAAAAGACACTTACTCCTTGGAAGGAAAGTTATGACCAACCTAGACAGCCTATTCAAAAGCAGAGACATTACTTTGCCAACAAATATCCGTCTAGCCAAGGCTTTGGNCCCTTGCTTAAATATCTCTGTAATGGAAATCAAACATGACATACAGCCACAAAATTAAAAGACACTTACTCCTTGGAAGGAAAGTTATGACCAACCTAGACAGCCTATTCAAAAGCAGAGACATTACTTTGCCAACAAATATCCGTCTAGCCAAGGCTTTGGTTTTCCAGTGGTCATGTACGGATGTGAGAGTTGGACTGTGAAGAAAGCTGAGCGCCGAAGAATTGATGCTTTTGAACTGTGGTGTTGGAGAAGACTCTTGAGAGTCTCTTGGACTGCAAGGAGATCCCACCAGTCCATCCTAAAGGAGATCAGTCCTGGGTGCTCTTTGGAAGGAGTGACGCTAAAGCTGAAACTCCACCTCATGCGAAGAATTGACTCACTGGAAAAGACTCTGATGCTGGGAGGGATTGGGGACAGGAGGAGAAGGGGATGACAGAGGATGAGATGGCTGGATGGCATCACCGACTCGATAGACGTAAGTTTGAGTGAACTCTGGGAGTTGGTGATGGACAGGGATGCCTGGTGTGCTGCAATTCATGGGGCCACAAAGAGTCAGACACGACTGAGCGACTGAACTGAACTGAACAGTAAAACATCTCTGTAGATACCGCTAAGGAAATTTCTCTACTCACCAAGGCCTCTCCCATCCCTTTTCCTTCTGTCCAGACTCGCAAGAAGAGTCAGGTACCAGCATACTGGTAGAGAATTGACCAGCCAGCTCTGGCGGTGATGGGCCTAAAGGGATTCAAATCTTTGCTGATTTGTTTTGGGAGTGTGCACTGGAACAGGGATGGCTCCGCCTTTCCAGCCCATGACCATGCTGCTGCCAGTACCACCCAAGTTCTAGACTTGCAGAACATCAAGAGTTTATTTCCTATTTCCTATCTTCATATCCCACCCAACACTGCTTTTGGTCAACAAACACCTTGCTCCATGAAAAAAATTCAGCAACTCTTTCTTTTTTCCAGAGGCATACTGCTAGACCACATTCCTTCTTCAGTCGAGAGGCTCAGTCAACCTGTGTTACTCAGGTAGGAAAGAAAATCACATCTAAGCATGTAACGGTCAAATTAATGAAAGTCAGAGAGAAAGAGAAGAAGCTGAACATAGGCAGAGAAGAAAAGAAAATATTTCAGGGGAAATAACAATCACAACCTATTGTCAGAAATCAGTTCAGTTCAGTTCAGTCGCTCAGTCGTGTCTGACTCTGCAACCCCATGAACTGCAGCACGCCAGGCCTCCCTGTCCATCACCAACTCCCGGAGTTTACTCAAATTGACATCCATAGAGTCGGTGATGCCATCCAGCCATCTCATCCTCTGTTGTCCCCTTCTCCTCCTGCCCCTAATCCCTCCCAGCATCTGGATCTTTTCCAATGAGTCAACTCTTCACATGAGGTGGCCACAGTATTGGAGTTTCAGCTTCAGCATCAGTCCTTCCGGTGAACACCCAGGACTGATCTCTTTTAGGATGGACTGGTTGGATCTCCTTGCAGTCCAAGGGACTCTCACTAACCCACGGTCATTTATGTGCCCTAAAAGGACAGGAACGGAGCTTGGCTTCTGTGCCCTGATGCTCACCCCTGAATGAGAGAATCCCAGGGTCAAAGATTCAGAAGCGCACATTCACAATCAGAGTACCAGTCCATTTAACCTGGGATTAAATGCAGAAAATATGCCTACGGGGCTGCAAACCCTCTCTACCGTTTTTCAGCCTTGTTTCTCCCTTGGATCTACTGTTTACAACCCTCGCCCCACCTCCACCCCTGGCCCCCGCTTTTTTTAATCTATAGACTTTCCTGAAAGGACCTCACTTAAGATACTTTCCAAACTCAAGCTTCCCAAGGAAAAGAGCCAGGAGAATATCAGCATTACACACTTTGTGTGCAAAGCAGCCTGGAGAGAAGGGCTTTCTTACATTCTTGTGGGAAAGATAGAAACCCCAATTTCCTTACTTGATAAACGGTTGACCAAACAGTTTCTATAGGTTTTAAAGACAGTGTTGATTCGTTTAAAGAAACTTCTCTACACTTTGGTTTGTTAACAGGTTATCTTTGTTATCAACAGTGGACGTTGAATTTTATCAAATGCTTTTCTGTTTGTTAAGATAATAATATGATTTTCCTCTTAGATGTGTGGTAAGTTAATTGATCTGCTAGAGAAGGAAATGGCAACCCACTCCAGTACTCTTGTCTGGAAAATCCCATGGACAGAGGAGCCTGGTGGGCTTGCAGTCTATGGGGTCACTATGAGTCGGACATGACTAAGCGACTTCTACTAAAGCAACTAAAGCTGAACTCTGAGACCAAAAGATTTTCCCAAATCAACCGAAAGTCTTTACAGATTTGCTGAGAAATTTAATATAGACCTTCAAACTTTTCAACTGGTTTCTCTGACTTCTATTAGCTACTTCATATGTTTGTCAGAGAAGGCCAAGCCCAGCACTGGATGAAAGCTGGTACTTGGAAAAATCCTGGAGGGTCTCTGAAATTGTATTAGTAACTATATAGAATAGCCCAACAGTTTATTATAGGGTCAGGCTAAGGAAATTGTTAGGTAATTTTGTCAGGCAATTCTTGGGACTTTCCCAAAGCCTGTTGACTGGAACACAATTCAGGCTTCCACACAAAAACCTGATCAATCTCTCAATGACTAATTACTATTGGCTTCAGATTATTTTCTTTTTTAAACTCTGATTTTCCTTTAACTATTGATTCCACCTAGGTAACCTTTAAGTCTATATTGATTTAAGGGCTCACTGAGGGCCTTTCCAATCAAGTAAAAAGGACCAGGATTGAACAGAAAACTATATCCACTCCAGATTCAGTTAATCTGGCAGAGCAGTTATCTTGCACCCTAGACGAACCACCTACAAGGAAGAGAACTGAAATTCCTAACCTTCAACCCCAGCAAACAAAGGCCCTGAAATGAAATCAAACCCTCCTAGTTTCCGCTATTACTGTAAAAAGCCAGGATATTGGAAGAGAGACTGTTAGGAATTCACTCTGTAAGTGCTTCAGACACCTGCAGCCCTCTAAGCAGCATTTCAAATGTTCTCCCAGTTCTCAGTGACAAGGCTCTGAAGGACTGCGGGAGCTCTTCCCAACCGCCCTCTTCCTCACTTTAGAGAAATGGTTCCCTAGCTTGGGGACGAGTCTCCTCAGTCCTAACAGATATCAGAGCCCCCTCTTGGTGCTCGACGCCGCCACTGAGAAAAGCCCTTGCATCAGAGCACAAACAACTCAGGGAGTAGGGGTCTCTAAGGAGCCCCAAATGTGCCTGTCTCTGAGCCTGTCCTATTTCATTTAGGCCCCTTTCTCCTTAATTTATCCACACCCAGCCGTTTTTCAGACGAAGAGTTCTTTGAGAAGTATCATGCCAGAATTTCTTTCTCCAGAAAAGGGGAAATAATTCTAGAATGTCACGGTAGAGTGTGACAATTCACCACTAGTTGAATTAAATGGCCCTTGACATCTTCATTTGCTCCATCTCTGATGATACTAGAGCTGATTCTGGAAATGCCTTATCCCTTGTCCCTGGAGAATCAGCTACTACCCTTCTTAAGGGGCCAAATGTCTAACTAATGTTGGCAAAATTCATAGCACAGCCCCCATCATGATTCAAATAGACTCCTCAAAACCTCCTCCCAGAATTAATCAATACCCCATGAGTAAGGAAGCCCTTCAAGGAATAGAGCTAATAATAGAAGATTACAAGTTTCAAGGCCCATCACCCTTGTACTAGTTCCTATAACTCTCCCATTTTACAGGTGAGAATAAAAAGGGCTGAGTGAGGAGGTCCAGGACCTCCAAGCAATAAACAACATTGTTCTCCCTTGACACCCAGTTACTCCAAACCCTCATAAGCTCCTAATATCCTTCCCACTGCTGCTGCTGCTGCTGCTGCTGAGTCACTTCAGTCGTGTCTGACTCTGTGTGACCCCATAGACGGCAGCCCACCAGGNATTAATTGTTCTTCAAAATTCCCCATGATGTGACCAAGATAGGTATTAAAATTTCTATTAAAATATTGGGAGACTGAACCTTAACTGCTCTGCCCATGATCACATAACTGCCATGGGCCTAAGAGCGAAAAATGGCACATTTTGCCTGCATATTCTCCTAGATTCATCAGGGCAGAAAAGCAATTATAAAGTCAACCAGCCTCTTGGAACATCACATACCATGTTGCCATCCCTGGTCAAGACAAAACTGAAGCCAACAGGCTGGAAGCTTGCCCTAAAACCAACAAAGAGAAGTGTATTGCAAAATTTTGGGTGCATTTTTTATTTTTTAATTCAAACATAAAATTGCAGGGGACAGAAGTTGCTCAGAATGGAAGGATTTCAGTTTTAAACAGTCTGGTGTTTTTCTGTGGCTTGATGATCAGTGTGACCCAAATGGAGCTCTGTGGCTGCCACAAAGCCATCAAATTTCCAGTTGGTGAGCAGAGGTGCAGCACCGTTCTCCTGAGTAGGTCAGGCCACCAGGGAGACACAGTCTGTGAAAAACGGATTTTTGGGGGAGGATATTATCAAATACCAAAGTGTCCAGAGACTAGTCAGAAAGGATATTGACGGAGATGCCAAAATGACAGGATATTAAAAGGACTGAATCAAGCCTAGGAAGAGATCCCGAAGCATTGTAAACCCTGAGCAATGTGTCAATCGCAGTGTAAACAAAAGTGGGGGAATGGAGAATGGAGGCAGATTTCTTCTCCACAAAGAAAATCCTAATCCTCCCCAAACGGGATCAGGAATCATGAGAGAGATGGTGTGTGAGCAGAGATTATATAGGTATCTGACAGGAACAGCAGGAGGATCGAAGCAAATGAACATCGAGTACCTTCTGATCTTTAAATTGGACGAACCTGATGTTATCTTGACAATACATTATTCTATCAAACCATGAGAAAGAGGGCTCTCTCATTATGCTGTTTCTGGAAAGGTAAAATTATTTTTCATTTTCCGTATTTATGAGTTTCTCCTTCCCGGTGTGCCCCTGTCCCTCTGTTTCCCAGCATCGCTGGTTTCACAGTTTAGCATCGTAATTTCATAACAAGGCGCTCATAGGGGGTTGACAGCAGACCAAGGGATGGTTCCTGTACACGCTGGAGTCTCTCTGCCATAGAATCGAGTTCTACATCGTGTCGCAGGAAATGTGTGGTGTCTCTGGGGGAGAATGGGTGGCTTTCAGAAGATCAAGGTCTTGGAACAATGTCCACTTAGAGGTTTCGTTGGGAACACGTGACTCAGTGAGGGTACTCGTTCTGTGGAGCCCTAGGAATGGATTCCTGCACCCTGCTATTAGTGACTATTGAGTGAGTGAGTGAAGTCGCTCAGTCGTGTCCGACTCTGCGACCCCATGGACTGTAGCCTACCAGGCTCCTCCCTCCATGGGATTCTCCAGGCAAGAGTACTGGAGTGGGTTGCCTTTTCCTTCTCCAGGGAATCTTCCCGACCCAGGGATCGAGCCCGGGTCTCCAGCATTCCAGGCAGATGCTTTAACCTCTGAGCCACCAGGGAAGCTCTATTAGTGACTGTTAGTGAAGCTCAATGAAACCCTGTGAAGCTTATGAAAATCAAGGGAGCTAAGAAGTAGGCCACTACACGGAAAAGATCGCAGCCCTGTGGAAAGCGATGGGCTGTGAACGCGGAGTGAGCGGTTCCCAAACCCGCTTCAGTGGCACTGGGAGTCCGCTGCTGTCCATAACGCTCTCCAGCGGCGCCGGGTTTCACTGACGGGGGAGCCCGGAGGCATGGAACCGGTGTGAGGTCGCAGCAGAAGTCAGTAGCCCTGACTCAACTGCTGGCTCCAGACGCCCTCCCCAGCCCCAGCTCCCTCCTGCTTTCTCCTCGCCGCCCATCCCCCGGCCTCTCCAGAACCCCGGGACCCCCGCCAGGGTCCCCTTACCAGGCGCGGTTCTGCGGGCGGGTGGCGGGCCGGTCGGCAGAGCGCGCGGCCGAAGGCTGCAGGGCGCGACTGTAGGGTAAGAAGGAAGGTGGGGCTGACGGTGGGCGCCCCCTGTCCCCTCCGGGCGGGGAGAAACTGCTGCAGCCGAAACCGGGAGCACTGGGTTCAGAGGCGTGCGCCACCCCGCCCCCCAAC
>SJYX01008234.1:7754-108308 GCA_006410675.1 Oreotragus oreotragus | reverse complement strand
GTGATGCACCGCTGCTGCCCCTGAGACAGGCGCACAGGTGGGCAGCACAGGGGGCGGCCCATTCCAGCGGTGAGCTTAAGGATCTGAGGGTCTCTGGACGAATAATACATTCATGGTCTTCTTTCTTGCTAGAACATTTTCCTCCTGTTTCTTTCACTTGAGAATCTGGATGATTTCCCAAGTTATAAGACTCACTCTAGAAAAAGCAAGTGGATATTCCTTTCCAGCAATTCATCAAGCTGGCCAACACTACATGTGGGTGGCAGGACTTGTACACTGATATACTAGTTCATTTTCTTCACAGCAACTTTGGCAATTATGTATTTTTATTATTCCCCACCCGAAACATGAGGACTCTGAGGCACAGATTGGTTATTTGCTTTGCACCAGCTTCCACAGCTTGAATGTAAAATTGAGAGTTGTATTTAAAGAATGTACTGGCCCATTGGGTTAGGAAGCCCTGGGGCCCTGTACAGACAGCTGTGGAAGGCTGGGCGTCTGTATGCCTTTCCTTTTCGTTGGTAAGAACCGACTTCTCAACCACTGGTGTCTTTATTGCCCTGATGGCAAAATGAATGTGGTTGTGTTGGCTTTTGCCAGTGTCATAGGACAGTTAAGACTTCATTATGTTATATTTAATAACTTTTAAAATTTATTCTTATAGGTTAAGATTATGAAAATATACTGATATTATTTTTATGTCAGAATAATACAGCTGAGTTATCAAAAACTTAGTTACATGTATTGGCTGTTAATCAGCCTGCATTATTGTGGCACACGACACAATGATAATTGCACCTGACAGTTAACTAAGCACTTACTATGGGGCAGGCAGCATATGAGATGATTAGCTCATGGAATCTTGAACCCTGTATTGGGAACTCAGTCTGACTCAAGATTTTGTGATCCATTCCTCCTACAACAGAAAGAAAAATGCTTGGGCTTTAAGCAAAGTTCTTTTTAAGTCAGTGATGAATACAATGATTATTTTTCAGAATTTAGGTGAAGTATATTTAGATAAGACAATGTCTCATCCTAAACAATGAGGCTTAATGAAATATGTGTTAAAATCTCCCCTCCCCCATTTGAGGATAAATAAATGCCTCCCCCTCCCCAAGATAAATTACTTGGTTGATTTTTACAGTGGGCATAAACACAATGGAATGATAGACCACGTGGATTCAGGTAATGTCTAGATTAAAATTCTGAGCAGTCAAAGAGAATCTTTTGCAAAAGGTTGGATCTCCTGATAAGCTCCAAATTATATTCCCACCTTATTTAAGAATATGTGTTGGCAGGTTTAACAAGATCTTGGCACATTCTAATTTGAGATTTATTACAAGATGTGTGCATGTTTAATAGGGACTTAATTATTCATATCCACATCTTCCTGACAGTAACTTACTTCAGCTGTAGATAAATTCCTGGTGCATTGGGAAATACTGGCTTCTACTGTTGAAAAAAATCTAGTGAAAGGAAGATTAAATGCATATGCAAGAAATTACCCAGGATAATCAGCTCCAGTCAGGCGGGAGCTTTGAGTGAGTAGTTTCCCGTGACCTTTGTATGTGCCCCATGGTACTACCTAGAGGGCTCTTCTGTACCCCTGGCTGAAAGGCCCAATGTCACAGAGAGTCCAGGCTCTGGAGCTAGGATTATTAGAAGTCAGTTCCAGTTATGTCCTAAGGTTTGAGTGCCCTTGGCCTGATTTCCCAAAGTCTCAAGTCCTCAGCTCTTTTGCATGCAAAAGAGGCTACCTTATGCTTTTCTTTTGAATGGTTGATCTGAATCAAAACACCTATTAATTGAGGTGCAAAGTGCATGGTCTGGAAAGTGCCAGATGGAAGCTGCCTTCCTTTCCCATTCTCCCCTCCCATCATCCGTTCCTCTGATTCCATCTAGCTAAAGCTCCAGTGGTCATTGTTTCTATAGAATATAAAAGTAATATGGTTAAATGAGATGCTTGTGAAAATGTGGGGAAAGACACACTCCTGGATGCTGCTGGTGTGTGTGAGTTGGTGCAGCNCCTCTGATTCCATCTAGCTAAAGCTCCAGTGGTCATTGTTTCTATAGAATATAAAAGTAATATGGTTAAATGAGATGCTTGTGAAAATGTGGGGAAAGACACACTCCTGGATGCTGCTGGTGTGTGTGAGTTGGTGCAGCCCTTTTAGAGGTCAACTTGTTGATACCTATCAGAATAAAAGGCCTCAGAGCCTTGGCACTTCCTGTTTCCTCTGTCTGCGGCGTTTTACTCACAATTGCCTGCATGACTGGCTCACTCTTTATTTCAGGCCTTGGCTCTGGCATGACTTTCTTGGAGAGGTGGTACCCTACTGTCCCATGTAGGCTAGCACCACTCATCACTCTATAGATCATTGTCCCCTTCTGATTTCCTCCAGAGCCCTTAACTGTCTGTGACATTGTTACACCATCTCCAAAGAAACTCACAAAGGTGAGTCCCAAGAAGACAGGGTCTTTGATTTGTTCCATGCTGTGTATCCAGCACTGACAGCAATGATGCATCTGGCACAATGTGGGCACTTGATGAATAACTGTTGAATAATATAACCACAAGTTATTGCCTTGAAGTTCTGTTTGGGTAAGCATTCCATAGAGCTGGGTGTTACCTTGGGAACCACATATGAACTGTTACTTTGAGCAAAGACAGGTGCTGAGTAGTGTCAATACATGAGGTCTGACTCCCTTGACAAGGAGTGGATGGACTACATTGTCCTGCTCTCAAGGAAAAAAGGGCAGTGAACTCAGTGCCCAGAAAGGGTGTGGATTGTCACTGATAGGTGAAATTTCCCTGGCTTAAAAAGGCGTGTCATGCAAGAGAGGGCTTAGCTGTTCTTATGTACCAGTGACATATATTGAGAGAGAATGCCACAACCGATTGATAAATACTGTTCTTAATCAGGAAAATGTATTTTGATTATTTAAAATTACACAAATCATCACCATTTTTCTTTTAGAAGATTCTAATATTACAAGTCTAAAATTATCTAGACCATCTCTAATCTTCAGTTGCTCCCTGCTCCCTCATTTCCTCTTAGAATATCAGTGCTATTATTAGCTTGCCATCTCTGTTTCTAGGCATACTTCTGTGGGTTTACATATGTGTATATCAAACTGAAGGTCTGCAAGTGGATTGGTAAACATTTAGCTTTCTGGATGACACTGACCCCTCATTCTTCTTTGGGGGTTATGCCATCAAACTTTTCTGTATGGTTTAGTGATGATAGNGGGGGGAATTGCTGACCAGATCAGGGTGTATGCAGGCTCCTAAGAGACAGTGTTAGCTGCACTGTGACCCCAGGCTCATCTGTCTGTAGGATTTCCCAGGCAAGGATACTGGAGTGGCTTGCCATTCCCTTCTCCAGCAGATCTTCTCGACCCAGGTATCAAACCTGGGTTTCCTGCACTGTAGGCAGATTCTTACCTTTACCATCTGAGCCACCAGCAGGGTCCTAGGTGGTCCATCTCCTAAGGTTGATGAGCCTCTGCCTCAGGTGTCTTCTTGGCAGCTTCTCCCTTGATTAGCAACTGCTCTGCTCCTTGGAATTCAGAGAAGGTCCTGGAGGCTGGAGTCTTGGCTACAAGGAATGGGGGATGAAAAGGCCTCCAGGCCCAGGAGTCCCACAGAGCCCTGCTCGGCATCAAATGGGGCTAGTAATACTTGGTGTATTGATCTGGATTCTGGCTACACACGTATCTTCAGTTTATGAAAATTTACTAATTTCTTTATATTGTAAATTGTACTGTATTGATGACTTACCTTTACCATCTGAGCCACCAGCAGGGTCCTAGGTGGTCCATCTCCTAAGGTTGATGAGCCTCTGCCTCAGGTGTCTTCTTGGCAGCTTCTCCCTTGATTAGCAACTGCTCTGCTCCTTGGAATTCAGAGAAGGTCCTGGAGGCTGGAGTCTTGGCTACAAGGAATGGGGGATGAAAAGGCCTCCAGGCCCAGGAGTCCCACAGAGCCCTGCTCGGCATCAAATGGGGCTAGTAATACTTGGTGTATTGATCTGGATTCTGGCTACACACGTATCTTCAGTTTATGAAAATTTACTAATTTCTTTATATTGTAAATTGTACTGTATTGATGAGTTTTCTAAAATGTACTGAGATCATGCTCAGAAAGGAAAAAGAAGCAAACAAAAATACAACTATACGTACATGCACACACAAATGTACATATTTATACATGTGTATATGTAACCATATAAAAATGTCTATTGGGACCTGGTGGTCTGGTGGATATGACTCCATGCTTCAAATTCAGGGGACCCAATTTGATCCAAATCAGAGGCTTTCCTGGTGGGTCAGATCGTAAAGAGTCTGCCTGCTGTTCAGGAGTCCCAGGTTCAATCCCTGGGTCAGTAAGATGCCCTGAAGAAGGAAATGGCAAACCACTCCACTATTCTTGCCTGGAAAATCCCATGGATGGAGGAACCTGGCAGGCTACAGTCCAGTGGGTCACAGAGTTGGAATGACTAAGCGACATCACTTTCTTTCAGGGAACTAGATCCCATAGGCCACAACCAAATATCCCACAGCTCAGCAAAGGAGAGTGTCTGACAGGGTTCTTTTGGAATGGCTTCTCGGGTGGGATGGGATGCGGTGATTGGATGGCATCTCTGACACAATGGACACAAGTTTGAGCCTGTTCCAGGAGTTGGAGATGGACAGGGAAGCCTGGCGTGCTGCACTCCATGGGGTCGCAAAGAGTCGGACGTGACTGAGCGACTGAACTAAAACGGAAAGATCCCACAAGCCATAACTAGAAGCATAGCACGACTAAAAGATCCGCATGCCGCGACGAAGGCCCAGCATAGACAAATCAATAAATGCTTCTGAAAGAATAAAATAAAATTTTATATACGTTTTGTATATAAAACAAAATGTATACATGTGGCTATATACATAGGTATAAGTATAGATATAAGTATAGATATAGATATTTGACTTCAAAGAGCCACCATGATACATATTTAATCCACCCAAGGAATGGTTGCCATGGTTAACAGTGTTTCAGAAGCCTCCACCATAGCTCTATCCACTTTTGTGAGATGACGACATAAGGTCCAGAGACTGGCAGTTGAGCTACGTAACTGAACAGGGACCAGGGCTCCAAACCCCAAGTCAGGTCTCTTCCTACTGAGAGATGAGGTCTCAGGGCAGGAAAATGTCTTAAAAATTACTGCGTGCCCACGTCCACGTGAACTCCTCGTCCTCCTGACTCAGGTCTTTTCCAGCCTCTGTTGTAACAAGGCCCTGCAGACAAAGCGCCTGAGAGGCCACTCCAGGAGAACTCTGTCAGAGCACTCTCCCTCGCTGAGCTGAAATCTGCCGGCTGTGACTTGCACCGCGTCTAAGGCTGATATAGAGGAAAGTTTGCAGCTTGCCAGACACACATCCTCTATGTGCGTGTGTGTGTGTGTGTGATAGAAAGAGAGAGAGAGTGTGTGTGTGTGTACACACATAATTTCTGTAACCATGTAAACTTAGGCACATCATTTAATGTCTCTGAGTTGGTTTCATAAAATGTGATTAACAATAATGCCCAAGCAGAAGGTAGAGAACTCAATGGGATCAGATACAAATTACATGTGCTTTGGAACGTACTAAGGTGTGGGTTGTTATTAACGCTGTTTGCTTTCCCTCTCCCCTGACTTCCCCTACTAATGTTAAATAAAACAAAAACACCAGGGCTTTCCTGGTGGCTCACTGGTAAATAGTGCACCTGCCAGTGCAGGAGACTTGGCTTCAGTCCCTGATCCAGGAAGAGTCCACGTGCCGCGCAGCACCTACGCCCATGTGCCCTGACTACTGAGCCCGCGCCCTAGAATTCAGGAGCTGCAGCTACTGAAGCCCAGCCTCCTAGAGCAGTGCTCTGCACCGAGAGGAGCATCACAGCAGAAGCCCACGCACCGCAACTAGAAAGCGGGCCCCTCACGGCAGTGAGAGCAAAGCCTGAGCGGCAGCAAGGACCTGACACAGGCAAAAGTACATGCAAACATACATGAATTATTTTTAAAGACGCACCAAATAGCCTCAAATTACTTGAAGATCTCTAGGATATGCACCATATCCCGGTCCACTTTTTCCAAAATGAGTCAGCTGGGAGTTATCTTCTCAGTGAAGACCCTCTCTTCTGGACCCTGAGCAGAACCCAGGGTGGATACCCTGTTTGGATATGATTTTCCTCCTCTTTTCTCTTTTATCCTCTATAGAGTTAAGAGCAAAGCCTGACTTCCCTGCCCCTGTAAGACAGTAGCAAAGATGAGGTTTCTGAGAGAAAGGGGTCAAGCCACAGGACACAGGCCAATGCTAAATTCGCTGATTCTGGTTCCCATTATATTCTCTGAAGTTATCAAGTATCACTTGGGAATACTTATGTGTAGGTATTTAAGATGCTCATAGCTGCCCAGCCAAAATCTTAGCATATGATGCCAAATGAGACTGGAACACCTCAAAGGTGGAATTCAATGCCTTGATGTCTTAAGCAAGGTCCAGGAACAAACAATCCTCCGTCTTCAGTTTTAGAAGCCTGAAGTATGGGAACATAAACTATATCTAGATTTTGTCATCATATCCTGGAAGTTTGATGAATGAATGATAATAGAGAATACAGAGAGTCTAATATGGTCATTGGGCTTCCCTGTTAGCTCAGCTAGTAAAGAATTTGCCTGCAATGCAGGAGATCTGGGTTCGATCCCCTGGAGGAGGGGATGACAACCCATGCCAGTATTCTTGCCTGGAGAATCCCATTGACAGAGGAGCCTGGCAGGTTACAGTCCACAGAGTTGCAAAGAGTCCGACATGGCTGAGCAACTAAGCACAGCACACAGCACCGCAGGGTGGCATCACAGGAAATCCCCTGCCACAGCTCTACTGGCAAAGCGTGCTCTCAGCAGTGCAGCAGGGTGGGCGGTGCCTAATTTCTCTAGGGCGGACTTTGAAGCCTGAGCAGAGTATTCCGCATCTTGCTTGGTTCCACGGTTGCTCCCTGGTACTTGGTCATAAAGAGAGAAACATAATAGTAGGGGTTATCTACAACTAGGAGATGACATACCAAGACTGAAAGACAGAAGATGGCACACAAAAATTCTTAGGTGTGAATTACATTTTCCAAATACACCACTTAGCTGCATGTGCCCTGAACTGTGAGATAGGAAGACTGAACATTTTTGCAGTCATATACTGGAGGTTCTGGGAAATGATTCAGCAGCACCCCTCTTACCTACCCCCAAACCAAACCATTGGCCACATCCCGTATAGACATGATAAGAAAACGCACAACCCTAGACCCCGAGTGAGATGGGAGGAGAAAGAGACCATTCACTCCATAAACTTGAGGTCAGACCTTTAGGTCTTGTGAGAACAAAATGCTTTGGGGGAAAGGAAATGGTCTGGTGGACAAATATATCAGCGAGATAAAGATTCAAGTGGGGAGTAGAGGGTGGGGGGAGGGGGTCTTAAGCGTGTTTCAAGGTCCCATCAAAGGCACCATCACAACACAATACTCTTCTGTCTCATTCCCATTCAGAAACACAACTGGTTTTTCAAGTTCTGTATTTTCATATTTGCCCCCCAGTTTGCTGGGGGTAGGCACACTGTTCTCACTCAAGACCACTTCTTCTCTCCTTTCCTCTATAATCTTCTTCCTACTCATCACTCCAGATATCTCACCACTCAAGAATTTTACTGAAATATCTTCAATGCAAAATCCAGACCTTACTCTTTGTCGGCTAAACAACGATTTGAGTAGGCCACAAGGAAAAATTAAAGGGTGTTCTAGTGTTTACCCAAGCTCTGGAAATCCCATAGAAGTACATCTGCCCTGCACACATTTTCTCTCCACATCCCTGCCCTCTCAATTCATCATTACTACAGAGACAAAACAGAAGTACCCCCTGCCCTACTCTATCACATAACTTAGATTCTCCTTTACTGGCAGATCTTTCCTTAAAACAGTGATCTTATCCTAGCACCCCAGACGTTCTGACTATCTTTCTACACTCCTAATAGAAATGCAGGGATAACTCCTAACTGAGGCATGAATCCCTTCTCAACAACGTGAATGAGACTCATGGTCGATCAGCTGAGGCCAAGTTCTGAACCCTTATGCCTATAGGTTCTTGTTTTAGGTATAACAAGACAATGATCAGGCTCAGGGAAATTGACATAGCAACAGACTCAAATGTCGTGCATGAATGTAAGAAGGTGATAATGTGGCAATATCATATCATTGTCACTGCCTGCAAGAAATGGCCAGGCCAACTTCCAGTAGGTGCTAATTATGAGAGGTGAAAGTCCAAGGGGATTACTCATTATGAGCCAGGCATGACATTAGTTTGCGTGTTGGGGGAAAGTATCTGGGTTCAAAGGATAAACTCAAAGAGAATGTATGATCCAAATGAACTCTTCCATCATGTTATGGTAGCCACTGAGGTACCTTTAATTTCTACGAAAACCAGAGTCATACATTACAGATATGGACAGAAACTTTTAGTATTCAGCACCCCTTTAACATTTCCCCAGAATAGAGAGGGAACAATATAGGAAGAAACAATAGAGGAAGTGGTCAAGTTTGTAGAGCTACAGATAAGTTCACAGACTTTACAATCAGATCTTTCCACTCTTTCAAGCTGAGTGGAAGTCGGAAAAGCTTCTTTATTTCTCAGTGCCTTAGCTTTCTGATGTGTGACATGAAAGAGATAGTTGTGCTAATGCAGAGGGTTGGAGTGAGGACCCATGATCACTGATCAAAAACCGTAGCCAGCATTATAGCATCAGATATAATTTCTTTCACTGGTTCAGTGGACTGAAGCATGCCTTTTCTAGAGAATATTTTTTTATTATTACTTATTTTACTTAGACACAGAATCTTACAGTTTCAAGCCATAGCTGGTTTTTACTATCTCTTATTGAGGCTCCATTTGGTCACATCTAGGAAGAAATTTAGCCTCTCCACTGAGCCTTTTTCCAGGTAGGGGGTCTTTCTCAGGAAAGTTCCTGGGTCATGCTCTTTTCCATGTGAAAAATATTCTCAAATGGTTCTGTACTTACAGAGACTGAGCAGCCTTCGCGACACAACTAAACAAAGACAAGGTAACAGAGATTTCAGGGACAGCACAAGCTAGGAATGTAGTACTTGCAAAAATAGCTTGGCAAAGTCACTAGACAGATGGATGATGGCCCCACTCAACAAACAATACAGTGCTTGGGGGATGGAGACAGTGTAATTCCCAGAGGACTGTCCTGTATGCAAAATCTCCTGTTTGAGAGGGTTGGGATGAGGGGTGGTGGGAGGCAGGCTCAAGGCTCAAGGTGAAGTATATATATATATATACTTATAACTGGTTTGCATTGTTGTATGGCAGAAACCAGCACAACATTGTAAAGCAATTATCTTCCAATTTAAAAAACTCCGGTTTTCAATTAAAATATGCAAATACAAAGAAATAAGAAAGTAAGGTCTATTCATAGAGGGGGAAAAGGGAACTTGATTGAAAACAACTTTGAGGATAATTAGAAAAGGCAGAGGAACCAGAGATCAAATTGCCAACATTTGCTCTGTCATAGAGAAAGCAAGGGAATTCCAGAAAAACATCTACTTCTGTTTCACTGACTATGCTAAAGCTTTTGACTGTGTGGAAAATTCTTCAAGAAATGGGAATACCAGACCATCTTACCTGTCTTCTGAGAAACCTGTGTGAGGGTCAAGAAGCAAGAGTTAGAACCTTACATGGAACAATTGACTGGTTCAAAACTGGAAAAAGAATATGACAAGGCTGTTTATTGTTACCTTGCTTATTTAACTTATATGCAGAGTACATCATGTGAAATGCTGGACTGGATGAATCACAAGCTGGAATCAAGATTGCTGGGAGAAATATCAACAACCTCAGGTGAGGAGATGATACCACCCTAATGTTAGAAAGTGTTTAGGAACTTAAGAGCCTCTTGAAGAGGGTGAAAGAAGAGAGTGAAAAAGGCAGCTTAAAACTCAATATTAACAAAACTAAGATCCATGACATCCGGTTCCATTACTTCATGGAAAATAGAAGGGGAAAACGTGGACATAGTGACAGATTTCCTCTTCTTGGGCTCTAAAATCACTGTGGACTGCGACCATGAAATTAGAAGATGATTGCTTCTTGGCAGGAAAACTATGACAAACCTAGACAGCATATTAAAAAGCAAAGCCATCACTTTGCTGACAAAGGCCTGTATAGTTAAAGTGATGGTTTTTCCAGTAGTCATGTATGGATGTGAAAGTCGGACCAAAAAGAAGGCAGAGAGCTGAAGAATTGATGCTTCCAAACTGTGGTGCTAGAGAAGACTCTTTTGGGTCCCTTGGACAGCAAGGAAATCAAACCAGTCTATACTAAGGGAAATCAACCCTGAATATTCATTGGAAGAACTGAGGCTAAAGCTGAAGCTCCAATACATTGGCCACCTAATGAAAACAGCATAATGAAAAGACCCTGATACTGGGAAAGATTGAAAGCAGAAAGAGAAGAGGGTGACAGAGGATGAGATGGTTGAATAGCATTGGATTCAATGGACATGAACTTGGGCAAACTCCGGGAGATGGTGAGGGAGAGGGAGGCCTGGCGTGCCATAGCCTGTGCGATCACAAACAGTTGGACACAACTTGGCAACTGAACACACAAACACTGTTTATACCAGACAAAGATTTTAAATGGATTGCCTTAAAAATACTCAAAGAAGAAAAAAATACTCAAAGAGCTGAAGGAACCATGAAAGGAACTAAAGCAAATCAGAACAATACATGAAAATGTAGAGAATGTCTATCAGTTCAGTTCAGTTCTGTCGCTCAGTCATGTCTGACTCTTTGCAGCCCCATGAATCACAGCACGCCAGGCCTTCCTGTCCATCACCAACTCCCAGAGTTCACTCAGACTCATGTCCATTGAGTCAGGGATGCCATCCAGCTATCTCATCCTCAGTCATCCCCTTCTCCTCCTGCCCCCCAATCCCTCCCAGCATCAGAGTCTTTTCCAAAGAGTCAACTCTTCTCACGAGGTGGCCAAGAACTGGAGTTTCAGCTTTAGCATCGTTCCTTCCAAAGAAATCCCAGGGCTGATCTCCTTCAGAATGGACTGGTTGGATCTCCTTGCAGTCCAAGGGACTCTCAAGAGTCTTCTCCGACACCACAGTTCAAAAGCTGTCTATAAAGAGATACAAATTAAAATTCTGGAACTGAAAAGCACAATAACAGACATAAAAATTTCAATAGAGAATTTCAACAGTAGATATGACTAGGCAGAGGAAAGAATCAGTGAACTTGGAGGCAAAATAAAATAATTCAGTCTGAAGAGTGGAAAGGAAAAAAGAATGAAGAAAAATGAACAGAATTTAAGGGACCTATGAGATACTATCAAATGTACTAACATACGCATTCAGGGAGTCACAAAAGGAGAAGAAAGAAGGGTCAGAAAAAAATACTCGAAGAAATAATGGCTAAAAAGACCCCAAATTTGATGAAACATAGGAATGGAAATCCCAAAGAAGCCCAACAAACTCCCAAATAGTCTCAAAGAGATCCACACTGAAACACTACAACCAAACGGTCAAGAGCCAAAGACAAAATCTAGAAACAGCAGGACAGAAGTGATGACTTATGGACAAGTGATTTTTCAATGAGATTAATGCCCAGTTTCTCATCAGCAACCATAGAGGCAGTGGCATGACATATGTAAAGTGCTGAAAGAGAAAGCTCTGGCAACCACAGATTATATATCTGGTAAAAGTGCCCTCCAAAAGTGAAGAAATAAAGACGCTCCCAGATAAACAAAAGCTAGGGGAATTAATCATTGTTACTGCCCTGTAGACCTGCCCTGGGCTTCCCTGGTGGCTCAGCAGTAGAGAATTCACCTGAAATGTGGAAGACACGGGACTTGTCTGAATGTTTGATCCTGCGTTGGGAAGATCCCCGGGAGGAGGGCATGGCAACCCTCTCCAGTATTTCTTGCCTGGAAAATCCCATGGACAGAGGAGCCTGGGGGCTACAATCCACAGTGTCACAGAGTCAGACACAACTGAAGTGACTGAGTAAAGCACAGCACACAGACCTGCCCTACTAGGAACCCTAAGGAGCATCCTTTAAGTTGAAACACAAAGACACCAGGTGGCAACTTGAAGCCAAATGAAGAAAGCAAAATCTCTGGTCAAAATAGCCACATAGATAATTATAAAATCTAGTAGTATTTGTATTTTTGGCTTGTAATTTCTTTTTGTTTCTCATATGATTGAAAAGACAAATGCATAAAACAATAATTATAACCTATGCCGATGGACACACATGTATAAAGGTGTAATTTGTGACAATAACAAGGTAGGCAATGGAACTAGATAGGAGCAGAGTTAATGTATAATACTGAGGCTACATTGATATGTATTCAAATATTGTTATAAATTTATATATTTATAAATTGTTTATATATTTATATATAACAATATTTATATATTGTTATAAATTTAGGGCATTAACCATGGTAACCATTAAGAAAGTAACTTTAAAATACACAGAACAGGAAATGAAGAGGGGTTCAAAATAGCACACTAGGGAAAAGTGACCAAACAAAATGGAAGGCAAGTTTGAAGAAAGAGAAAATTCACATAGCATAGAAAAGCCAGGAGCAAAATGGCAAAAGTGAGTCCCTCATTATCAGCATAGAAATACACACAGCATAGAAAAACCAGGAGCAAAATGGCAAAAGTGAGTCCCTCATTATCAGCAACCACTTCAATTGTAAGTGGATTAAACTAACCAATAAAAGACAGATTGGAAGAACGAATTTAAAAATATGATCTAACTCCATGTAGCTTGCAAGAGACTCCCTTTAGATCCAAAGACAAAAATGGTTGAAAATGAAACAATAGAAGATATGCTATGTAAATAGTAATCAAGAGGAGATTGGAATGGTTATACCAAAACTAGATAAAATAGATTTTAAGTGAAAAAATTTTTAGAGACAAAGGATATTCAGTTCAGTTCAGTTCAGTCGCTCAGTTGTGTCCGACTCTTTGCGACCCCATGAATTATATACTGATAAAAGATCAATTAGAAGATATAACACACCAAACATCAGAACGCCAAAATATATGAAGCAACATTCATATATTGCTTGAGGAGTTGAGGAGAGAAATAGTTTTATAAAAATAGTTGGAGACCTCAATACCTTACTTTCAGTAGTAAATAGTACATCTATAAATCAATTAGACTACACATACTCCTCAAGGGCATATAAAGAATTCTCTAGGATAAACCATAGGTTAGGCCATAAAACATTTCTCAATACATTTTAAAAGACTGAAATAATACTTCAGCAATATGTGAGCCGTAAACTTCCAGATGTTCAAGCTGCTTTTAGAAAAGGCAGAGGAACCAGAGATCAAATTGCCAACATCCGCTGGATCATGGAAAAAGAAGAGAGTTCCAGAAAAACATCTATATCTGCTTTATTGACTATGCCAAAGCCTTTGACTGTGTGGATCACAATAAACTGTGGAAAATTCTGAAAGAGATGGGAATACCAGACCACCTGACCTGCCTCTTGAAAAACCTATATGCAGGTCAGGAAGCAACAGTTAGAAGTGGACATGGAACAACAGACTGGTTCCAAATAGGAAAAGGAGTACGTCAAGGCTGTATATTGTCACCCTGCTTATTTAACTTCTATGCAGAGTACATCATGAGAAACGCTGGGCTGGAAGAAGCACAAGCTGGAATCAAGATTGCTGGGAGAAATATCAATAACCTCAAATATGCAGATGACACCACCATTATGGCAGGAAGTGAAGAGGAACTAAAAAGCCTCTTGATGAAAGTGAAAGAAGAGAGTGAAAAAGTTGGCTTAAAGCTCAACATTCAGAAAATGAAGATCATGGCATCTGGTCCCATCACTCCATGGGAAACAGACAGGGAAACAGTGGAAAGAGTGTCAGATTTTATTTACGGGGACTTCAAAATCACTGCAGATGGTGACTGCAGCCATGAAATTAAAAGACAGTTATTCCTTGGAAGGAAAGTTATGACCAACCTAGATAACATGTTAAAAAGCAGAGACATTACTTTGCCAACAAAGGTCCGTCTAGTCAAGGCTATGGTTTTTCCAGTAGTCATGTATGGATGTGAAAGTTGGACTCTGAAGAAAGCTGAGCACTGAAGAATTGATGCTTTTGAACTGTGATGTTGGAGAAGACTCCTGAGAGTCCCTTGGACTGCAAGGAGATCCAACCAGTCCATCCTAAAGGAGATCAGTAGGGCTCCAAAATCACTGCAGATGGTGACTGCAGCCATGAAATTAAAAGACTCTTACTCCTTGGAAGGAATGTTATGACCAACCTAGACAGCATATTAAAAAGCAAAGATATTCATTTGCCAACAAAGGTATGTCTAGTCAAAGCTTTGGTTTTTCCAGTGGTCATGTATGGATGTGAGAGTTGGACTAGAAAGCTGAGCGTGGAAGAATTGATGCTTTTGAACTGTGGTGTTGGAAAAAGACTCCTGAGAGTCCCTTGAACTGCAGGGAGATCCAACCAGTCTATCCTAAAGGTAATCAGTCCTGAATGTTCATTGGAAGGACTGATGTTGAAGCTGAAACTCCAATATTTTGGCCATGTGATACGAAGAGCTTACTCATCTGAAAAGACCCTGATGCTGGGAAAGATTGAGGGTGGGAGGAGAAGGGGACAACAGAGGATGAGATGGTTGGATGGCATCACCAACTCAATGGGCATGAGCTTGAGTATACTCTGGAAGTTGGTGATGGACAGGGAAGCCTGGTGTGCTGCAGTCCATGGGGTTGCAAAGAGTCGGACACAACTGAGCGACTGAACTGAACTGAATCTTTCTCATTAGACATACTTCTTTCTTCCTACAATATGTCTGTATCCTTAAGAAAAATTACATATGGGAGATATTGAGAAACCTTGAGAATTTAAATCCTGTACATCTAGGTTAAAGTAATATTTTTCTTATAACAGAATTTCCATAATCTCATCAGAGACATATCCTTTGATACTTAAGTATGAAATTTAACCCAAACCATAAGTATCTTTATGATTTGTGGTCTATTTCACTACTTTTATTTCAATTATAATTTGGTATTTAATAGATAACTCTTTAATATAAAAAATCTTCTATGATAGCAAATGTCTGTCTATAAGAGAAAAGTTTTTAAATATTTGCGGGGGTGGGGGAATCATGTAGAGTCAAATGGTAGTGGCATATGTTGGGCCAAGGCCACAGTGTGTTTCTGAAATAAATTACATTTCTCATAAGCTTGGTACACGAATCTGAAGAGAAACGAGAGGTCCAAAAATAAACAAGGACAGCAGCAGCACCCTTAGAATAAAAACAGCTTCCCAGAGAGATTTGTTTCAAGCCTTCACTAGTTTCCAATGAAAAATTAATACTGCCTTTTGCTAGTGGTAAAGAACCTGCCTGCCAAAGCAGGAGAGATGTAAGAGATGGCAGGTTCGATCCCTGGGCCGGGAAGATTTCCCTGGAGGAGGGCATGGCAACCCACTCTAGTACTCTTGCCTTGAGAGTCCCATGGACAGAGGAGCCTGGCAGGCTACGTTCCATGGGGTCCCAAAGAGTCGGACACGGCTGAGTGACTTTCACTTTCAAAAAAAATTACAACTGTGTCAAGGGAGGAAAAAAGGAAATACATATGATAAATTGGATACTGAAAATTAAAAATAAATTCAGAAAGTGATATAGTACATCCTTATGAATCCTTTGTGTATTCTCCACTTGAAATTATCACTCAGGATCAAGTCTGAGTAGGATCCACAGAATTAGTAACAATTTCACAAAAGAAGCACAATACACTTGCAGTTCTCTTCAACAATGAGGAAAGATGCAAAACTCTCCAAACTTCTACTATTTCGCTCCTCGAAATCACATTTTAACTTCAAGAACTAAAATGAAATGGACTTGAGTAATGAAGGAAAAAGCACCGAGAAACTAGAGCTGTGTGGGTGTATGGGGGTGGGGGAGGTGGGCGTAGAGATGGATGAGAGAGAGAAACAAAGATACCCTCACTTTCAGCAAAGTCCTCCGTTTTTTATTTCGACAATCTGGGGTATTGTCTCATAAACACAATTAAGGTGGTTAGAGTGAGAGAAAAAGCACAAGGAGAAAAACCTCCCCTTGCTCCTCACCCAGGCCGCAGATCTGAAGGTTCCTTCCCTAGTTCCATGTACCGTCACATATCCATCCACTCTGTAGATGCCACGTGGCTGGATAAACAAGGGGCTGGGGTGGTGGGGAGCAACCACTACCCAAACAAACAAGCAAACAACTGGCCTCTCAGTCACCAACCACTATTTACACCCTTTGACTTAAGTGGTAACAGGTTCATCAATGTTTAAAGGACAATAAACCTTATTTTATCTAAACCTCTAGAACCTTAAAACCAAAGTACAGGATGTGACATTTACCCTTTCTGTTCCCACCCTATCTGGCCCCCCAGCCCCCCGCCCCACCTTTACTGGCCATCGCACAGGATGGAAGCAGTCCTCTCTGAGCAGGCTCCTGTTCATGCTGTTCTTACAGCAGATAAAGTGAATATACTCACCCTAAGCAAAGTGACTATAAGTAAGGAACCAGAGCAGTACAGCAGTGCAGAAAAAAAAGGAGTTGAAATTTACAGCTTAAAATCTCAGACTGCAGAATTCATCTAGTTCAGCATATTTTAGTAATGAATTAGTGGATTCTATAAAGATTCTCGATTAATTTAGTATCAAATGAACCTCTATGAAGGCTAGGTTCCAATTCCACCTGTGTCTCTGACTAGCTACCTATCTTAAGCAAATCCCTTCCCTTCCACAGGCCCAGTCATTCAACACTGAAATAAGTATGTCAGACTAGATGAATTCTACAGTCCCGCTCAGCCTTAATGTTCTAAGATTTTAAGTTACAAATTCTAACTACCTTTTTTCCCTATTAAAAGTGAGAGGGCTTTTTTTTTTTTTGCAGAGATTGATAAGCTGATTCTAAAATCCATATGAAAATGCCAGGGAACCAGAATAGCCTAAATAATCTTGAAAAAGGTTGGACGATGTACACTTGCTGACTTAAAAACTTGATACAGTTACAGTATTCAAAACAATGTGGTTCTGGCATACAGCTAGATGTGGGTGGATGAATAGATCAGTGAAACAGAACTAAGACTCTAGGAAGAAAGTCATACATTCACGGGTGACTGATTTCCAACAAAACTGGCAAGAAAAGTTAATGAGGAAATAGTCTTTCAACGAATGATGCCAGCACTACTGGATATTCAAGCACTAAAGAATGAAACCGGACCCCTACCTCACATTATATATAAAAGTTAACGCAAAACGAATCAAAGACTCAAATATAAGAAATATATTTAACTACAAAACTCTTAGGAAAGAAATAGGCATACATTTTTGTGACAATGGATGAAGCAATGGCTTTCTAAGATACAACACTAATAGTACAAGGAACTAAAAAGTAAAAGATAAATTAGACTTCATCAAAATTTAAAAGTTTTGTGTCTCAAAGGACACCATCAAGAGAGGGGAAAAAATGTCTACAAATGGGAAAAAACATTTGCAAGTCACATATGTTAAGGATTTAGTATCCAGAAAACATTAAAAAAAAAAAAAACTCTTTAACTTAACAATAAAAAGATAAATAACCCAATTTAAAAATAGGCAAAGGATCTGAACAGATACTAACCTATAGAAGATACACAAACAGCCAATAAGTACAAGAAAGAAGCTCAAAATCATCAGTCATTAGAGAAANTTTCTAAGATACAACACTAATAGTACAAGGAACTAAAAAGTAAAAGATAAATTAGACTTCATCAAAATTTAAAAGTTTTGTGTCTCAAAGGACACCATCAAGAGAGGGGAAAAAATGTCTACAAATGGGAAAAAACATTTGCAAGTCACATATGTTAAGGATTTAGTATCCAGAAAACATTAAAAAAAAAAAAAAACTCTTTAACTTAACAATAAAAAGATAAATAACCCAATTTAAAAATAGGCAAAGGATCTGAACAGATACTAACCTATAGAAGATACACAAACAGCCAATAAGTACAAGAAAGAAGCTCAAAATCATCAGTCATTAGAGAAAAGGAAATCAAAACCACAATGAGATGCCTCTTCATGCACACTAAAATGGCTAAAGTAAGATAATGGTTCATCAGTGCTGCCATGGTCATGGAGAAACTGGAATCCAAATACACTGCTGGCAGGAATGGAAAATGGTGCAGGCACTTTGGAAAACAGTCTGGCAATTTTTCAAAAGGTTACACAGAGTTACCATATGATCCAGCCATTCTACTTTTAGGTATATGCCTCTCTAGATTGAAAACATATGCCCATACAAGAACTTGTACACAAATATTCATTCAGAGCAGCATTATTCATTATAGCCAAAAAGTGGAAACAAATCAAATGCCTCTCAACGGATGAATGGACTAAAACAAAATGTGGTGCATCCACATGGAGTATTATTCAGTCACAAAAAGAATACTGATACATGCTACACCACTGATGAATCCTCAAAGTTATGCCAAGTGAAGAGTCAGACCCAAAAAGCCACACACTGTATGATCCATTTTTTTGAACTATCAAGAATAAGTAAACTCATAAAGACAGAAAACAGATTAACGGTTGCCCCGAGTTGAGAAGTGAGAATGGGGAGTGACTGCTAATGAATATGACGTTTCTTTTTGGGGTGATGAAGTGTTCTGGAATTAGACAGTGGTAATGGTTGCACAATTTTGTAAATATACTGAAAAAAAACCCAATGAATGTAACTTTGAAAGAGTGAATTTTAAAGGTATGTGAATTGTATCTAAAAAAAATTTTTAAAGGCAAAGGCCTTCCTTAGAAAACTGATTTCCTCACTTCTGTTTCAGGCCACCTATTGGTTCACGAAAACTTTTTAAAAATCTGTAATATTTGACATTTATAATCCCACTGACACGAATCGCAGAATAAAATTTCTTTTTAAACACATTATTTATAGATATCAACTGACGGTCCACTGTATTTAGTTTGCTTCTGAAAAATAATAATCTAAAGTTCCTCTGAGCTCATGATTTATCTCCTTTTTAAAATTTACATTTCTCTTATGCAACTGAGACTAAACAAATATCTTCATTTTAGAAACTTTAGTAATATTGTCAAATAGAAACAGATGAAAACATTGCTCCTACATTGACATTAGTTAGCACAGCAATCTTCAATTCCTGTTCATAGGACAATAGAAAGGCAAAGCAAGAAATGATTTTTCAATATCAGTACTGCAATGTAATATGTATAACCTGATGCTTTAAGCCATCAAACAAGTGCAGACTTTCTTTTCCCTGGAATATAAATAGAATTCTAGGCTTACTCTATTCAGCAGTAAGAGCTAAAGTGATTTTTTTTCAAAGCTCTACCAAAAAAAATACCCTTTATCTTCACCACCTGCAACATTGTTTTGTATATCTGGTTTTCAGTACCAGAAGGCTGTAAACTTTGCATCAGCAATCTAACTCACAGTAAGAGCTCTGTATGCATTTGAAATAGAATGAAATATTAATTCTTGTCTGATATCACTGGGTTGTACTATGCATAGTTCCATATAAGTTAAACAAGAAGACTGATTCTTCTAAAAATGCTGAAGTGTAGAGAAAGGAGGGGTTAAATAATTAAGAAGTAAACATCAAGGTCTGTCATGATTAAGCTACATTCATAAAAAAGCACCAACAAATTACAACAGGGTGACATGATTTTCATTTTTAAGTTCAATGCAAATTGCATGTACTGTTTTCACTCTTAAACACAAGTGGTTTACACTGTATCGAGGCTGCTGGCCCCAAGAAAGACATGAACATAGGAAGGATGGTCTTGTCCAACTTCAGTATTATTTTTGTAGCAATATGTATAAAATTCAACCACTGTTTGGGCAACCTTAGGAGAAAGCAAGTCTAAGAGATGAACACACTTACACCTCTTAATTATACTGTTACCTTACAAAAATGTAAAATTCAACATTTGTTCCTCTGAAAGCAAAGCACTGAACAGCCTCCAATACAGTAACCAAGCTGTGAGTTAAGATGTGTTTAAACGTATGCCAAGACCTTTAAGACTAGGAGTTTTTTTCAATTACATATATCCAAATGACAGTGTTCTAATTCAAACTGAACAACAATAACAGGAACAAAATCTTGATAAAATAAGAAATGGGGGAAATAAAAACTGACTTCTGAACGAAATGTACCCCATCTCACGGAAGAGTGAATCACTGGGAAGGATGCCATGGAGGAGAGGCTCCATGTGAAGGAAACTGCATACAGGAATTCAAGAGTTACAGCACATACTCTTGGTTTTTCTGTTTTTTAAATACATAGGCCTCAAAAAACTGTCTTATCAGTTTTTTTTTTTTAATACTACATCTTTTTAAAAGAAATTCCTACTTTTCATTCCAGAAAATATAAGAAACAGTTTGCAAGAATTCATGCAAACATGCTTCTCTAAGGCCATGAACGGGTTTGCTAAGTTGCATTGTTTAATTCAAGTAAAAGCCCTTCTAAAATAAGGGGTCTGTAAAGGAAGCCAGTTACCTTCAACTCCAAGGCCTGTGCACTTGTAAGGATCTCTGATACTCTGAAAGCCAAAAGGTAGCATGCTCATTTGAGCATTAGCAATATGGTTTCTTTTTACATTTTTTAAAATCAAATGCATGTTAAGTTTTTCTGGCAGATTCTTTTTATATGTTACAAAACAAAAAAGCAAAAGCTTAGAATAAGAATCCTTTTTTCTTAGAAAGGTCAAACAGATACTTTTTGACATCATGTCCTTTACACAATGGCATACTGTTCATATAAAAGGTCTCTTATCCTATAAAAATCTTGACAAAGGCAGCCTTCTAATCCAATGCGTCCAGTTTCCGTCTAGAAACCAAGTGGAAAAAAAAAAAGTTCTTTAGTACATTTTCTATCCATTAATATGCAGACATGATAACCAAAACATATTAACTAGGTTACTTTATGATTGATTAAGAAGTGACTGTTCTGATTCACAGAATATGAACATAATATTCCAGTCATGAATTTTACATAGACACATAAATGTCAGAGGATTCAAATAATAAAAATCTACAATAAAATTATATATCACATCTTTGACAGTCCCTTTTAAAAGCCTTCAAGGTCGATCATTATCAATTTAATTTACTGATCTCCAGTTTGTAAAATTAACTCAATCAAGAATTACAGAATTCAAAATAACAAAATACCAGAAGTATCTGTTCACTCAGTCCTTCCTTACTAAAAACACACTTACTCTACGGACTGCCACTTGATTGTTGCAAACGAGCACACCTCCTACGAATTCGGCTTGGATCCCCTCCCGTAAAAGAACTTGTTTGAAGTCTGATAGTCTTGGTTCATTCATAAAAACGGACTGATGTCCAGGAACCTGAGGTAAGGTTAAAGGGGAAAGAAGACTTTCAAACAGAACACCAGACACAGACTTGTACTGAATAAAGGGAAGTAACACATGATCGCAAAGATAATTTCCATTATCCCCTGAATTCCTTTGACAGTCATTTCATGTCTGTAAATCACATTCTCAGTTGTTATTCTGAGTTTTACCTCCTTATTTAACATTACAAAGCCCTTCACATTTTCTGAACATTTCACAATCAAGTTTATTAGTCATGCCTCATAATAACAGAAAGACGTTTGATAATGTGATGCTCTTCACTCACCCACTTGCCAAAGGGGGTCAACAAGAGTGCCAGTAGGCAGAACTGAACTGAAATTTCATTTTCCAGATCCCAGTCCTTTGTATATAGTTCACAGGATAATTGTCCCTGATCCCGCATCCACTGTCCTTCCCCCCTCACTGTGAATGCGGCGGACACCGTGGGTTTTAGAATCAGAAAGGCAAGTGGTTCACCGTAATGCTGCTACTTTGCAGTTGTTTTGGAGAGTACCAGCTTTGGCGAAGAGAGAAAAGTTCCTAATTCCTTCCTGCAATTTCAAGAGTTGTGCTCGAAGGGGATCTGATCAAAGAGGCCTTCTCTTCATTCCTTACTGCATAGAAGGGCTAAAGATGACTAGACAGTTGTGTAAGACTCTCATGGTGTGCTTTTAATATTATCGTACGTTAAACTATCTTACAGCTCTGCCAGTTAACTAGATATCTCTTGAGAACACGTAAACAAAATACCAAACTAAAACTATATCTCTACTAAATAAAACATTTCTAACTATATCAAAAACAAAAGTGGTTCAACTGAATAGGCAACATAGAAAAATGGAATTATAAATCTCTTAACTATAATAGAAGTAGATAGGTGACCCTCCCAATCATCAAACTTAACATTTAAAAATCTATTCTGGAAGAAACAAATCATGGAACAATTACGTGTCTTAGAAGGAAGATTTGCTGAAGGGTTCTCCTCTATCGTTATTCTCTAGCCATAGAGGACACACACGCACAAGCACAGGGACGTTATCTTTAGTAACTTTTTTAAAAACTTCAAAATAAGTCCACATATGACACATTTTTAAGTGGTTCAAAACACAGAAGGAAAATTCAAAGGGTAAATTAAAGGAGAGAGGAGAAGCAGCACATGCTTTTTCACCTCATGAGGTGGTAAGGGCTCCAGGGTAGGAATGACCTCACTCTCTTCACCGGTTTCCTTCTCATCGTCTCCGAACAGGCTTTTCATGGCCTTCTGCTGTGCTATGACACTGGAATCTGAAGGCGCATCCACCTGCATCTCGGAGTCTTCTCCATCATCCTTTAGTTCTCCTTCTTCTAAAATAACTCCTGTGTCCACTTTGGAAACTCTCATGTCTAAGACACCGTCTATCCAAGCTAGTTCAGCATCTTTTGCCTTACAAAACTGAAGGGAGCTGACAAGTGAATCTTTTAATCTCACCTAGATATGATGCAAAGGGGAAAAAGAGAAATAAAGCACACAGAGTATAACTTGACAATTAAATATGACCTATTATTATAATTTTCTAACTTTAGTACTGTGTATTAAAGTTTAAAAATCTTTCACTCATCTGATCTTCACTGCAACTAGTAATGACCCAATAACCTCTAAGATCATTAGGGCCCCTGTCTACTTTCCGAAGTAAAGGCTCTTAACTTCGACTGCACATGGGGACCACATGGCAAATTTTCGTTTCTACTGATGCCAGGGTCCCACCTACAGTGATTCTAATGTAACTGGTGAGACTAAGATGAAAACACTGCACCCCCCTGACTCCCCCAGAGCTCTCCTGATGTGGAGCTGAGGTTGGAAACAACCAAGAATCTCAGCCCCCAGGACCTGCTGCTTGAAGGCCAGCACGCTTACCTGGTAGATGTGAGTTTCACTAGTGGCATCGACTGTCTCGTGCAGCTTCGGCATGTATACTTTAATGTCTTTCCCACCAAATGCACGACAGCACTCTGCAAGATCCTGACTGGCTTCTGGTGGTCCATGGACAATGATTAACTGGCGTGGTTTCATCTGATTGATGATTTTTTTAATGGAATCCCCATCAGAGCGTCCTTCATAGTCTATGTAAGTAACCCTGGCTCTGTAATTAGATGATTATTCAAGTTTCCTTTTCTAAAAGTAGGTTTTTAGTAGCTTTTATCAACATGTTGCATGAGGATTTAAGGAATATACCTGTGTTATATTGTTAACATGTATTATTAACCACTTAGCTATACTCAAGAATGTATACTAAATGATACTAGACAAATAAGCCACTCTGCTCTCTGATAGCCTTAAAAATATATATATTCCAAAATGATCATTTGCTGCTGTTAACTGTACTAAACAGAAAGGGGAAAAAGGTTCACAATTGATATTTTTAAGATATAGTGGTGTTTTTAAGATATTAGTGCCCTAGAGGTAATTGAGTCAAGGTGTTTATTTTACTAAACAAGCTCTTAGAAAAATTAAACTTGTGAATTACACAAGTTCACCTGCTACTCAACTTACTAAAAACACCAGAAAGAATGTTTCTTCATATAAATGCACAATGTGAAGTTTAACTCCCTCCTCACCACCAATTCACTTTGGCATCTCAATGTCATTAATAAAGGGAAAAACTCCCACATCTCACAAGAAGAAAAAAATTAATTAAGCACAAACTTGCTAGTGAATATTCAGAAATATAACCTCTGAAACAATGTCAATTATATAATTCAAGTACTTAAAATTTTACTTTGTAATCTATTTGCAAAATGCAACAAAAGCACTTACTTTATTTCAATAGATTCTGTTGTAGAAATACACTTAGTAGGAACATCAGATAAATCCTGATCCATGGGTTCATCTCCATTTGTCAGGCCAGACTCCAATTTGCTTTTTTCTTCTTCAGTAGCTTGAAGTTCTGGCACTAAGAAATCCTCTGGTCTAAATAACAAGCCTCTAATTAGAAGTAGTAACAAGCAAGCTAATGTTATTTAATATATATAACTAATTAGTAGATGGCACAATTTTTAGACTCCTCACATACCTCAGTATTCAAATATACATTTGATCCAAAGTCAATGCAACTTCACGATTTCAGTAATCAACGACAGCATATATTAGGTTCTTTAAGTACACTTTAAAACACACCATGTGAGGAGTGAAAAGGCCCTATCTAGACAGGTCTTTCAAAGACCTTAGAGGCTGCTACAAGCAATACTGCAACCTGGCCCTTCCTTTGTTTCAGTAATTCATGTTCTAGGTTTCTATGGCTTCTCTTGTCAGTTTCCAATCTTACAAATCTCAGACCTCCTTTAGTTTCCCTAAGACGTCCCCCCACCCATTATTCCTTCCTTGCCTGATGAAAGCAGAGGACTCTCCATTTGTGCTTATTACAGAGAAGACCAAGATACAAATAATTAGCTCCCTCAAAAGCCTTCACTTTTATTTCAACAAACTACTAGCACATTTATTTTTGAGTATCAGAGGGAGTTCTATGTTAAAATTAAAAGGCAAACTTTTTTAAAAAAAAACATTCTCTCTAATCTCAGCATTTATCATGCCCTAGCCCCAAATCCCCTCACACTCTCTCTGACAATCCAGGCCTCTACCACCAGCACCTAGACTGCTGCAGGAGCCCAGTATCTTTGATTGTAATCCACAGAGCAACTGTAGCACATTGCCAACTGTAATCCACATAACGACGGCAAGCAGCAATCACTTAACATGCATTTACTGCGAGTCAGGTGCTATGCTGAGTGCCTTAAAAGCACAACCTATTTTATTCTTACTTCCATTTTTAAGATAAGAAAATTGAAGCTAAAGAGCCCTGTCCATATGCTAAGCAGAGTGGAGCTAATTAAGTGAAGCAGTAAGCAAACTCTCCAGCACTGTTTAGATTGTTAGCTTTTTTCCCTACTACTTTAGAGGGCCAAATAAACAGTAGAATTTTCCTAATTAAACCCAAGGATGACCTAAGACCATATGCTCAAGATACCATTAAAGGAGAACAAAGAAGGTACAAGAGAAGGAGCTAACTGTGTTGGGGTGGTGGGGGAGAAGAGGGAAGCTTTCCAGGAGTTTGTGAGGCCAGACTCAGCAGCCTGAAAGCCTGGGGTGGGAAGATGGCACAAGGCTGAAGGAAAGAAATGTGTAAACATGCATGACATGAAAAAGCTGAGTAGCTATGAAGACCAAGATGAGTGGGGTTGAGGGGCAGTCGGAGGGAGGCGATATATGTTTACATGTAGCGGACTCGCTTCACTATACTGCAGAAACTTACAGAATATTGTAAAACAATTATAAGCCAATTAAGAAAAACAGAAAAGGCTGAGCAGGAGGAAACTGAGAGAAGGCTGGTACCACCAGAATGGAGAACACACTAATGTAACAGAAATATAGAGAAATATAATAGGAAAGTAGGGAGAGAACCAACTGTGAAAGATGTCGGGCACTATGCTAATAAGGCATCTGACATTTACGGATCTTTATTCAGGACAATAGTGTTTTCAAGTCTGTGATTCGAACATGTGATTTCAGTTGTTTTTCTAATGGTATAGATAGATTTTCCATGGTTCCACTCATGATATCTCCTATTCCTCTTATAACTAAAACAGGTATGCAATACTTGAAACATAACCCATGTCCCCAACTTAACTGTAGCTGTCAAAAGTTCTTCCTATCATACATCTTTTTCCAGTGCATGTCCCTGTGCACGTGCTAAATCACTTCAGTCGTGTGCAACTCTTTGCAACCCTATGGATCACAGCCTGCCAGGCTCCTCTGTCCATAGGATTCTCCAGGCAAGGACACTGCAGTGAGTTGCCATGCCCTCCCCAGGGGATCCTTCCACCCAGGGGTCGGACCCACGTCTCTTACGTCTCCTGCACTGGTGTTCTTTGCNTGGGTGTACATGTGTTAGAAAGGACGTTAAGATGATGAGGGGATGACTATATGGACTTAGAAGGTGACAGTCAAGCTCTGTGCATCCCTGGACCACAGCCCTTCCCATGCTGCACTCAGGTCATGGATGTTTCTTTCTCCTCCAGCAGATGGTCAGCTCTCTAAGGGAAGGAGATGCGTTTCTCGTGTGTTTGGTCATAACATAGAAAAGAGCTTAAACCCACATCTGCTCAAGACATTATCCTGTGGACTTAGCAGCATGGAAATGAGGCCCTGACGGTTCTACCGCTGGGGACTCTGGTTTCTGGGCTCTACTACCTCGACTGGTCGACACCACACCCTCCAGTCCCCACCTTGTACTCTTGGGTTCCTGCTCTGGGCTGGAACAAGTGGTCTGCTCTGAGTCATCATCTGTGGGTACTGGTGTGGTCACTGTGTGTTTCTCACACAACCACCCAGAGAACGTCATCAGGCAGATGGAGTGGGGGTGGGGAAAGCTTTCACAGAAAGCCTTTAGGATGAAGCATCACAAAACTGGAGGGGAAGACGAGACCACTGAGTCCACTGGCGCTGCATTCCTCTCCAAGAGGCTCGGGGATCTGAAAGAGAGCCAGGAGGAAGCACCAGCATCTCCACCCTGGGCAGTCTTTCTCGGAAGATGCATCCACTCCTGCTCCTGGTGGCCTTTCTCCTGACCCCAATTTAACTGGAGGCTAATTACAATATTGTAGTGGTTTTGCCATACATTGACATGAATCAGCCACGGGTGTACATGTGTTAGAAAGGACGTTAAGATGATGAGGGGATGACTATATGGACTTAGAAGGTGACAGTCAAGCTCTGTGCATCCCTGGACCACAGCCCTTCCCATGCTGCACTCAGGTCATGGATGTTTCTTTCTCCTCCAGCAGATGGTCAGCTCTCTAAGGGAAGGAGATGCGTTTCCTGTGTGTTTGGTCATAACATAGAAAAGAACTTAAACCCACATCTGCTCAAGACATTATCCTGTGGACTTAGCAGCATGGAAATGAGGCCCTGACGGTTCTACCGCTGGGGACTCTGGTTTCTGGGCTCTACTACCTCGACTGGTCGACACCACACCCTCCAGTCCCCACCTTGTACTCTTGGGTTCCTGCTCTGGGCTGGAACAAGTGGTCTGCTCTGAGTCATCATCTGTGGCTACTGGTGTGGTCACTGTGTGTTTCTCACACAACCACCCAGAGAACGTCATCAGGCAGATGGAGTGGGGGTGGGGAAAGCTTTCACAGAAAGCCTTTAGGATGAAGCATCACAAAACTGGAGGGGAAGACGAGACCACTGAGTCCACTGGCGCTGCATTCCTCTCCAAGAGGCTCGGGGATCTGAAAGAGAGCCAGGAGGAAGCACCAGCATCTCCACCCTGGGCAGTCTTTCTCGGAAGATGCATCCACTCCTGCTCCTGGTGGCCTTTCTCCTGACCCCCAGGGCAAAGGCAGGTGAGTGACCATCCCCATCCCAGGGGCCCAACCCCATCCTGCAGGTGGCACAGAGGTCCCGCCCATTCTGCATGTCCCTGATCCAGCTATCCACCTGGCAGGAACCTTCAGAACACCAGCTCCCATCCCACCTCATACCAGGGAGTATGATGCTGGATAAACCGCCAGCAGGAGAGACAGAGCAAAGCCCGCTCTCAAGAGGAGCCAGTGGGTACCAGCCCCTCCTCCAGCCCTGCCTTTGCCATCTGGAAAGCAGAACTTTCCCAGAAGTGATGGCAGAGGGTCGCAGCCTGGAGAAAAGAAAATACTAGATTGCCCCTGAAGAGGGCAGAGTGGGTCTGGCCTCTGCTGCTAGTTACCTCAGCATCTGCTTGGCAGACCCTGGAGTTGGTGGCTCTGTGTTTGCTCAATCCCTAGGACCCAAGGCCCTTCACCCAACTTGACTTCCCTTCCCAGGCCATCAGGGGCTCTTCTCTTTCAAGGAAGAAGCCAGTGTTTGGTAGACCTGAACTGCTCTGCTTCCCAGAAGCACACCAACACTGGCCATACCAACAGCCCCCATGCAGAGGCCCACTGTGAGCAGGGAGGGTACAGGAGGGGGCATGGTGACGCTGTCATGCAGCCAACAATTACTCATCGGGCACTTACTACCAATCAGGCCCTGGGAAAGAGGCTATGGCGACATCTAGGTCCCTACTCTCAATTCCTGTGGCCTGGAAAACAGGGCTATCCTGAATAAAATAAGGTAATGGGGCCCTTAGAAATTCACCTGGAATGAAGCACAGGTAGGGGAGGAATTTTCAGAAGCCTCTAGGACTTTGCTATCCCTAGAACAGGAATGAAAAGTGAAAGTGTGAGTTGCTCAGTCCTGTCTGACTCTTTGCGACCCCAAGGACTGTAGCCCACCAGTCTCCTCTGTCCATGGAATTCTCCAGGCAAGAATACTGGAGTGGGTTGCCATTCTCTTCTCCAGGGGATCTTCCCAGCCCAGATATCGAACCTGAGTCTCCTGCATTGCAGGCAGACTCTATGCTCACCTCCAATTATGCGTGGGAGACAGATTCACAGACCCAGACAGCTGCTCTGTTCTAGAGGAGGAAGTTGAGCCTGCTTCCCAGCCTCCTCCCACCCCAGCAACTCCAGGCCAGGCTGGACTCCCCAGCGCCCAGCAGTTCTGAGCATGAAGCCGATGCCAACAGGGTACACTCAGTGGGGGTACACAAGCAGAACAGCCCTTTTCCTTCAGGGGAGATCATCGGGGGGCATGAAGCTAAGCCCCACTCCCGCCCCTACATGCTTTGTTTGTAGTGATGCTTCCTAAGGCCCACTTGACTTCACACTGCAGGATATCTGGCTCTAGGTGATTGATCACACCATCATGGTCATCTGGGTCATGAAGATCTTTTTTGTACAGTTCTTCTGTGTATTCTTGCCACCTCTTCTTAATATCTTCTGCTTCTGTTAGGTTGATACCATCTTTGCTTGAAATGTTCCCTTGGTATTTCCAATTTTCTTGAAAAGATCTCTAGTCTTTCCCATTCTATTGTTTTCATCGATTTCTTTGCATCGTGCATTATAAAAGGCTTTCTTTTTTTCCCCTCCTTTCTATTCTTTGGAACTCTTCATTTAGATGAGTATATCTTTCATTTTATCCTTTGCCTTTTGCTTCTCTTATTTTTATTATCAATTTTTAATATAATGATTATAATTTTAATTATTAATGTAATTAAATCACATTAATAGAAATCAAATAATAATGCAATGTTCTTCAATCTCATCTTAGCAGCAGTGGCATTAAATTTTAGTAGATTAAATACTCCAAAAAGCAGAGACTGTCAGTCTAGATCAAAAATGTAAGATCCAATTTTGTGTGATTTACAGGAGAAACATCTTGAATATAAAGACATGGATGGAAGATAAACCTATAGGGAAACAAAAAAGATGTATCCTGTAACCCTAATTTTAAAAAAAAAAAAGCATTATCCATGGTATATGCTGTTTAACTATAGAATTTTTGGCCATCTGTGAGATAACATAGAATAGAATAATTGTTTTCTTTTTTCCTTATTTCTGTTTAGCTTAGCAACAGTGAAGTTGAGACTCTTCATTAGTTTTTATATATGTTTTACTGTGAACTTTCAGATCTTTTGCCCATTCTATCAGGTTTTTGGTCTATTTCTTCTGGATTATAGATCTCTGTACATTATAATAGATAGATTAACTTAATTGTGACATATGTTTTTCACAAGTTTGCTGCCTGTAAATCAAATATGCTTGTACTCATTTTTGATATAGAAACATTAAAAATTTTTTCAAATCATAATTTATTTATTAGCCTTTCTTAGAATGTTTCTGGATTTCCAGTCATTACTAGAAAGGCTTTCCTCACTCTCAATCTATAAAGGAATTTCCTTGTGCTTATTTCCAGTGCATGTTTGGTTTTATGCTGTATATTTGAATATACAAATATCTATTCAAACTTTATTCTGGTGGTTTCTATGAAGTGTTACTCTAACTTAATCTCTTAACAAATGACATGTTCAAAAATCTTTGTTAAAAGTCCATTTTTTCCCTCATGATTCAAAATGCTAGAAACTACATTAGAAACTACATTTCTATATATACTTGTGAACATTTCTGAGTTCTTCCATTCTGTTTCACTAGTCTCTCTGTCTGTTCATCATTCAGCTCCACACTGTCTTCCAGAAAGAACTTTAGTAGTTTTTAAACTCCAGTAGGCTGTCTCCCGTACTATCCCTTTTTCTTTGTGGCATAATTTCCCTAGTGATTCCTTCACACTGAGTTTTCTCAGAAATTTCACAGATTGTCTAGGACTTGTACAACATCAAGAGAAAAAATGGATTGATTTTTTAAATCACATTATGTTATTTTATATCATGCTTATGTATTCTCTTTGGGAGAATCAGTACCTTTTTTGGGGTAGATTAATCCAATCCAAGAACTAAGAACACCTTGACGTTTCTGTCTGTTTTTTTCAGAAATACTTTAACATTTGTTTTGTTTTTCAGAAGTACTTTAACACCTTGCACAAATACGTTTTTTACAATTCGGGTTAAATTTTTCCTAAGCCTCGTGTCTTCCTCTGTTGCTGCTGTACGGATTTTCTTTTCAGTGATCTCCAAGCTGGTTATCGTTTGTTTAGGCGAAAGGTACACGTTTCCCGTTTTTCGATTTTTTGATTTTTGGCTGTGGTGGGCTCCCTCGACTTGCCGAGAGCGGGCGCTGCTCTAGCTGCGGTGCGTGGGCCGCTCACTGCGGTGCGTGGGCCACTCGCTGCACCGGCTTCTCCTTGCAGAGCACAGGATGCGCAGCTTTAGCGGCTCTGCAGGGTGCGGACTCTTCCTGGACCAGGCAGACTGGCAGGTGGATTCTTATCCATTGGACCACCAGGGTAGTCTCTGCACAGCTTTCAGCTCTGAACCACTCTCAAGCTTTGAGAAAAGCTACAATAGCGATACAAAACCTTTTGTTTTCCAGAACCATTTACAAGTAAAATTACAAACATGGTGCTTCATTGCTTTTCAAATACTTTAGAGTGTAATTCCTAAAACAAGGACACTCTTATGGAACCACATTCAAACCATCAAACCCAGGAAATTAACATTGATGTCATCATCTAATCCTCATACACAGAGAAATCTGGCTCATCACCTTTAATATGTTGACTTATCTGATTAGTTTACAAAGAGATTCATATAACATATCTCTCACCCCTCTTCCACAAGTACAAGACCCTGCTGCCCCCGCCTAGGCTCTGGTGATCCACACCAGCCAGCCCCTTGGTACCAACAGCCATTTCACCATATTTGTCCTGCTCTGACATATCCTATCAGACTGCCCCCAAACCCATGAAGGCCTATAAATTCCCCTTGATCAGAAACCAACTTGTAGCCCGTCCCTTGTGTGAACACCCTCTTCACCTCACTGGGGCATTCACTCTGCACCATACACGTATTCTGGTTACCTGATCAGCCTGCCCACTGCAGAGTAGGGTGAGAAGTGTGTCCACTCAGGAGAGAGGCCTGGCAGGAGCACATTCTCACCCCACACAGGCTTGGCATGGACACCCTACCCTGGTGTGCTGGGGCACTCCTGCCAGAATCCCTACTGGCAGTGCGCTTTGTCTCTTTAACATGTTGTTGTTTTTTGGGGGCGGGGCAGGGGTGTGAATCAAGATGTTTAGGACCTACAATATTTTCAACGCCTTGACTCTCTTCACCTTTTCCATTATGAGGACATGACCAGGATGATTTGGTTGGCAAATGGTACAGGAACATCAGAATGCCATTCTCTGGGTAGTGGTTGGGGAATTCTGCTTTGCCTCCCTGGTGTCCTTTCTCACTTCATGTGGGATTCCCTTCCCACAGGCTCTTCTTCCCTGACTGCAATATTCCTGATGGGGGTGAGCTCTTAAGTTCAGTTCAGTCGCTCAGTCGTGTCCGACTCTTTGCGACCCCATGAATCGCAGCACGCCAGGCCTCCCTGTCCATCACCATCTCCCGGAGTTCACTCAGACTCACGTCCATCGAGTCCGTGATGCCATCCAGCCATCTCATCCTCGGTCGTCCCCTTCTCCTCCTGCCCCCAATCCCTCCCAGCATCAGAGTCTTTTCCAATGAGTCAACTCTTCGCATGAGGTGGCCAAAGTACTGGAGTTTCAGCTTTAGCATCATTCCTTCCAAAGAAATCCCAGGGTTGATCTCCTTCAGAATGGACTGGTTGGATCTCCTTGCAGTCCAAGGGACTCTCAAGAGTCTTCTCCAACACCACAGTTCAAAAGCATCAATTCTTCGGCGCTCAGCCTTCTTCACAGTCCAACTCTCACATCCATACATGACCACAGGAAAAACCATAGCCTTGACTAGACGGACCTTAGTCGGCAAAGTAATGTCTCTGCTTTTGAATATGCTATCTAGGTTGGTCATAACTTTTCTTCCAAGGAGTAAGCGTCTTTTAATTTCATGGCTGCAGTCACCATCTGCAGTGATTTTGGAGCCCCAAAAAATAAAGTCTGACACTGTTTCCACTGTTTCCCCATCTATTTCCCATGAAGTGATGGGACCAGATGCCATGATCTTCATTTTCTGAATGTTGAGCTTTAAGCCAACTTTTTCACTCTCCTCTTTCACTTTCATCAAGAGGCTTTTTAGTTCCTCTTCACTTTCTGCCATAATGGTGGTGTCATCTGCATATCTGAGATTATTGATTTTTCTCCTGGCAATCCTGATTCCAGCTTGTGCTTCTTCCAGTCCAGCGTTTCTCATGATGTACTCTGCACAGAAGTTAAATAAGCAGGGTGACAATATGCAGCCTTGACACACTCCTTTTCCTATTTGGAACCAGTCTGTTGTTCCATGTCCAGTTCTAACTGTTGCTTCCTGACCTGCATATAGGTTTCTCAAGAAGCAGGTCAGGTGGTCTGGTATTCCCATCTCTTTCAGAATTTTCCACAGTTTCTTGTGATCCACACAGTCAAAGGCTTCGGCATAGTCAATAAAGCAGAAATAGATGTTTTTCTGGAACTCTCTTGCTTTCTCGATGATCCAGCAGATGTTGGCAATTTGATCTCTGGTTCCTCTGCCTTTTCTAAAACCAGCTTGAACATCAGGAATTTCACAGTTCACGTATTACTGAAGCCTGGCTTGGGAATTTTGACATTACTTTACTAGCATGTGAGATGAGTGCAATTGTGCGGTAGTTTGAGCATTCTTTGGCATTGCCTTTCTTTGGGATTGGGTGAGATCTAGGGCCCTTCTGTTTTTAACTGGTAGGAGCTCTTGATTGCCTCAAGGAGTGGAATATGGTAAAACAGATGCCTTATGACATCAAAGTTTAGTTAATGAAAAGAACCCAGCCTGTGCCTGGCTCATTTCTTAGCAGATGCTCATCTAGGGGCAAAGCAACCCCAAGTTGTGAGGAAGACTAACAATCCCAGAAATGAAGACTGCTCGAGGGACCTTCATGGCGAGAAGCCAGCATGTCCAGTGAGCAGCCAGCACCATCCACTCAGCATACGTGAACGAGCCTTCAAGAGATTCAGCCTCAGGCTTCAAGCCTCCCTGATACCAAGGGAGCAGAGGGGTGCTATCCACACTGCACCCTGACCAAATGCAGATTCTTGGGTAAAAGTAACATTGCTGTTCTTTTTTAAACTACTCAGTTCTTTAGTGGGCTTCCCTTGTAGCTCAGACAGTAAAGCGTCTGCCTACAATGTGGGAGACCCAGGTTCAATCCCTGGGTCAGGAAGTTCCCCTGGAGAAGGAAATGGCAACCCACCCCAGTACTCTTGCCTGGAAAATCCCATGGATGGAGGAGCCCGGTTGGCTACAGTCCACGGGGTCGCAAAGAGTCGGACACGACTGAGCAACTTCACATTCACTTTTCACTTTCAGTTCTTTAGTAATGGGAATAAGTCCTCTTCAGCATCACTCTCACACCATTCTGTCCATCCCACACCATGAATCTCACCATCCTTTTCTGATCATGATGGTTTTGTCTCCTTAGCCATAAGCAAGAAATCTTATCTCCAATGCTCCCCACAGTCTCACACACAAAGGGACCTCAATCTACAATGACCTTGGTGTAAATTCTTTTGCACAATGAAGGAAACTATAAACAAGGTGAAAAGATAGCCCTCAGAATGGAAGAAAATAATAGCAAATGAAACAACTGACAGAGGATTAATCTCCAATATATACAAGCAGCTCATGCAGCTCAATATCAGAAAAATAAAGAATCCAATTGAAAAGAGGGTAGAAGAACTAAACAGACGTTTCCCAAAGAAGACATACAGATGGCTGTTAAACACATGAAAAAATGCTCAGCCTGCTCATTACTAGAGAAATGCAAATCAAAACTGCAATGAGGTACCAACTCATCCCAGTCAGAATGGCCATCATCAAAAAGTCCACAAACAATAAATGCTGGAGAGGCTGTGGAGAAGAGAGAACCCTCCTAAACTGTGGATAGGAATGCAAATTGATACAGTCACTATGGAGAACAGGATGCAGACTCCTTAAAGAGCTAGGAACAAAATTATCATATGACGCAGCACCTCAGTACTGGGCATATACCCTAAGAAAACCATAACTGAAAAAAGGTATATATGCCCCAGTGTTCAGTGCAGCAGTACTTGCAATTGATGGGACTTGGAAGCAACCTAGATGTCCATCAACAGATAAACAGATAAAGAAATTGTAGTATAGATACACAATGGAATGTTATGCAGCTATAAAAAGGAACGCATTTGAATCCATTCAAATGAGGTGGATGAACCTAAACCTATTGTACAGAGTGAAGTAAGTCAGAAAGAGAAAGACAAATATAGTATATTAATGCGTATGTATGGACTCTTTCTATGTAATAGAAAGATGGTACTGATGATCGTATTTGCAGGGCAGCAAAGGAGATACAGACATAAAGAGCAGACTTATGGTCACAGTGAGGGAGGGAGAATGTGGGATGACTAGTATTGAAACATATACATTACCTAATGTAAAGATAAGATAGACAGCCAGTGGGAATTTGCTGCATGGTGCAGGTAACCCAAAGCCAGTGCTCTATGACAACCTATGGAGGTGGGATGGAGAGGGAGGTGGGAAGGCAGTTTAAGGGGGAGGGGACATTTATACCTATGGCTGATTCATTATGATGTATGGCAGAAACCATCACACTATTGTAAAGTAATTTTCCTCCACTTAAAAATGAAATAAAATTGTTAAATAAATAAATAATGACCCCAGCGATCTAAAGAGAACTACAGAAATGAAGACATTCTTGAATCTCTCATCATAAGCCTCAGGATACTGGGGCTCAAAGATCTGGTATTTGCCGATACAACCTCTCACTACTCCCATCTGTAGCGATTTTCTTGTTTTCTGCTGGGTAATGGCACGAAGCCAAGAGCTTATGGGTGCCTCTGTGGTGACCACTAAGTACATACTCCACTCAGACCCCAAGGCCTGATCAGACAGAGGCGTGAGGCTTTCAGAAGAGTCTCAGGTGGTAAAAACCACACCAGAGCAGACACGTAGGGTTAAAAGACCAGACAGAAGCGGCAGCTATTCAGAATCTGATCAGCCTTCCTGGAGAGATGGTCCTGTTCCTGCTCCTGGCGGTCCTTCCTCTGTTCCCCACTGGGGAGACAGGTGAGTGATGGTCCCACCCTCAGAGGCCCAGACCCACCCCACATGGACAGACCTGCTCAGATGCTACACTCATGCACAGCCTGGGCCTGGTGCATGTAAGGAAACTTCTGAATTCAGGTCAAATTCCCTCAAAGACCAACAAATCTGGGCCCATCTCCCCTCTCCAACCTTGGCTCCACGAGCACAGCGGGCAGGCTGTAATCTTTCTTTCAGGGAAAATCATCGCAGGCCAAGAGGCCAAGCCTCACTCCCGTCCCTACATGGCGTCTCTTCAGTTCAAGATTTCAGGGAAATCTTACAGATGTGGGGGTTTCCTCGTGCGTGAGGACTTCGTGCTGACAGCAGCTCACTGCCTGGGAAGGTGAGAAGCAGTGCCGGGCCCCCATCCCTCTGCTGAGCCCTCCCAGGGAACCCTTTTCTCAGGGGCTGCCAATCTTGGCTACCAGCAACACAGGAAGTTCTTCGGAGGACAGGTGAGCCTTGGGGAGAGATGGATAGGTCAATGCCAGTGATGCATGGGGAGAAGGGACTGATCAAACCTGAGACGGAAGGAAGCCAAGGTTGTACCCTGGAGTCCAGAGTGCAAATGTGAGAAGTTCACATTTTCCTTAGAGACAGCCAAGCCTGTGCAGGATTGAACACCCTCCGTGGACTCAGGAACTACCACCCTGCCCAGGCTGCCAGAGGCAGGCAGCACAGAGAAGCCCAGACCCAGGTCCCATCGTCTAGAATTCACTCCCCAGTCCTGCCCTGTTCCCGGCAGTGCTCTGTCCTTCAGGCTCCTGGTCCGTATCTCCTGTGACTCCCCCTCCCTCTCTGCTATGTGTGCAGCTCAATGAAGGTCACACTGGGGGCCCACAACATTGAGAAGAAGGAGAGGACCCAGCAGGTCATCCCTCTAAGAAGTGCCATCCCCCACCCAGACTATAATAGTGAGACGAATGCCAACGACCTCATGTTACTACAGGTGGGACATGCGACTACACCGGTTCTGGGACACTTTCCTCCCAGGGTTCTGCATCCCCCATGACCCATTCCTGATGCTCCTCCTGTACATCCCCTTCCGTGGTCCCAGGGCTGCTGGAAGGCAACTCCACAAATGTCCTGCAGTTTCTGTGGGCCATCAGTAGGTGAAAATGCCTTTCCTCTGCCTTCAGCTGAAGAGAAAGGCCAAAGTGACCGCTGCTGTGAGCACCATCGGTCTGCCCAGCGGTTCAGATACGGTGAAGCCAGGGATGCTGTGCAGTGTGGCTGGCTGGGGACGCCTTTGTGTGAATGGCTCCACCACAAACAAACTGCAGGAGGTAGAGCTTGAAGTCCAAAGGGATGAGAAATGCAAATCTCGCTATAAAGATTACAACACCAACACGCAGATATGTGTGGGGAACCCAAGGATGAGGAATAATGCTATGAATGTGAGTAACACACCTTTATGCATGCAAAGCCCTGGGCACAGCCAAGCTGTGGGGATGGGGAGCAGTGGGAATGAGCCATGTCCCTGTGTCCCCAGCCTGTCCTCCTATCTGGTCTCTGTCCCGTGTCCCTGGGGGGTGAACACTGCCCCACAGTCACACATGGGTGAAGGCTTCCTGCAGGAGGAGGGGGATTGTCAGGGCCAGACTGAAACCTCAGGATCAACAAAGCCCGGATATCAGCCAGGGCCCCTAACAGAGACCACCCACCCCAGGGTGGCTGGGAGACCAGACCTGAAGAAGGTGAGCTCAGCCCTTGCTCTCTCTGCCCACAGGGTGACTCTGGGGGCCCCCTCGTGTGTAATGGTGTGGCCCAGGGCATTGTGTCCTATGGACAAGACACACCTCCAGATGTCTACACCAGAATCTCAAGGTTTCAGCAATGGATCAAAGAAACAATGAAAATGTACAAACTGCAGGGACCACACTGAGGTCCGCCAGGATTGGTCTGTCCATCTTCCCTGGGGTAGAGGTGTTGGGCAAAGTGGGTGGAGGAGGGCTGCCTGGAACTCAATAAAGTTTTATCTTTTGAGCAGAAATCACTGATTCCTCTTTTATTCACATACTCGTTAGGCACCTACTCTGCCAGGGAAACATCTGTTCACATTTCTGATCTGTCACCAGCTTCCCCCTCCAGCACATACACCACCCCTCTCACCCCCACCTTCCATCTCTGGAATAAAACTTCTACTGTACCAGTAGCCAGCTCCCTCCAGTCACATGTCCCCAGTGCCAGCTCCCCCTGCAGGCTGCCCGTGAGCTCCATCAGAGAAGGGAGACCCCTCCTCAGGAGTATAGGTCCCTCTTGATTCCCACCCTCGTGTGTTATTCATATGCCCTCCCCCTTGTCCACACCTACTCCCCTCCCCCATATCCCAGTGCCCAGGGGGCAACAGAAGGGAATCCAAATTTGGAAAGGGGACCACCTGAGAAACTCTGGGGTTTTTTGGGGGGGCACATGTCCACCCTAACAGAAATGGGGGAGGTTCACAAAGGTGTAGCTCACCCCATGAGTGTTCCCTCCCTGCATCAGAGCATGCAGAGCTCAGAAGCCTGAGAAAGTTTCAGGAGGCCTTCAGCATTCCCAAGCTCAGCTTCAGTGCCTGTCACAGCCCTGTCTTGGAGTCCTGGGCCCAGGGCCCTGTGCAGCCTCTGGTGTCCTGAGGGCGCATCCACCTTCAGCGCCAAGTGACCTGGAGGGAGCTCTTAACCTTGGGCTGAGATAGCTGCTCCCACCTCCACTGCTCACATCTGTGTGTGTGTATGTGTGTGTGTGTGTGTGTAAATATATTTATCTCCAAAGGAAAGTCACTCTAAAGCAATTATTGGTTTCAGGGTATCCTAAAGTTTCAAATGGCACCCCACTCCACCACTCTTGCCTGGAAAACCCCATGGGCAGAGGAGCCTGGTAGGCTGCAGTCCATGGGGTCGCTACGAGTCAGACATGACTGAGCGACTTCACTTTCACTTTTCACTCTGCTGCATTGGAGAAGGAAATGGCAACCCACTCCAATGTTCTTGCCTGGAGAATCCCAGGGACGGAGGAGCCTTGTGGGCTGCCATCTATGGGGTCGCACAGAGTCAGACACGACTGAAACGACTTAGCAGCAGCAGCAAAGTTTCAAAGGTGTCTATAGCCATAGGTTACTGGGTATATTTTTTCTTCTATTTTTCATCGATCTTGAGGTTTTGCTACAGGTACATATTGCACAAACCAACTTCACTTTTAAAACATGCGCCTTAGCACTGAGGAGAAGTGGATTGCTGAACATTTGAATGGAGAGTGAGCTTCAACCCTCACAAAATGTGTTTTGGGTAGAAAGTAAACTCATTCGTCAAAACATATTCCTCATAAATGAAACATATTCATCACAGAAAGACAACTAAAACAGAACATATATATATTAGAAGATAAAAATGATGAAGAATTTCACAATCTCAGATCACCATCATTAATGCTTAAGCATATTTCCTCCTCCTATTTTTCTATTTACTCATAAGATCCTCTTGCTTCAGCTCCCTTGGGGTTGGGTTATTTAGAGCTCCTCATACCGTCCTTTCCATTCCTCTTTCTTCTGTCCTCATACTGGTGAGAGTGTCGGGGTCATCTGCACATGTTTAGGATGCCCTGGCCCATAGACATCAGATATATGGCTCTCTGGACTCTGGACAGGGAATACTTAGTGGGAAGTAAGCATTAGATGACGGGCATCTGTTTCCCCTTCCCCACTCACCAGTCACCAGCATTTCTGGAGAGGAAGCCCCTTCTGACTCACAAACACCCTGATTCGGGTGGGACAGCCCCCAGGTGAGCTTGAGGGGTGCTGGATACCTCAGCACAACCCAATCAGGTCCCTCATTGCCAAAGGACCCAGTGATGGTTTGTTCTGTTTCAATGAATATCAAGTCCAGGACTTTCACTCTAAACTGTAGGATAAGAAAAACTCCCTTTGTTGCAGAATAGTTACATTTAAAGAGGTAATTCTAAACTTGCCAAAAATGTGAGGCTGGAACCCTGGCAAGAGAGGAAATGGGGTTGCTGTTTGGGCCACGTGGGTGAGTCCAGGTCTCTCTGCTCCGAGAGCAAGTGCAGTCTCTGCCTCACCCTTGGCCCCAAGCAGAGCCCCACGCCGTAGTCCTCGCGCACGTGTCCTCTGCCCGCAGATTCTAGGTCTCCTCCAGCCCCTGAGCCTCCCAAGCACAGGAGCCATGTATCCCTGTATCCCTGACCCTCGCCCGTTGGGTAATTCTTCATGCGTTCCCCAGAATCAAAGACGACCCGAGAGGAGAAATGCAGACCCTCGTGACTCAGTCACTGAGGGCCTCTGGGGACACAGCTCCTCCCCTGGCTGTAACACAGCCTCCACTTTCTTGCTGTTCCGCTTGCTCTATGACCCAGCAGTGGGAGGGCAAGTGTGGTGACTGCCGTTCTCACCTATCCCACAGCAGAGAATGTGGGCACACGTGGCATGCTCACATCCGGCTGGGGGAAGCACAGCTCTGGGAGGTCTGCGGGGGCACTGAGCCTCCCCTGCTTCCTTCCCCTGTGCTTTGTGTCTGGAAGGAAGAAACCCCAGCAGCTCTGACTGGGCAAATCTTCTAAGATGCAGCTATTCCTGCTCCTGATGGCCTTCCTTCTGCCTCCCGGGCTGGGATATGTGAGTCACCATCCCCATTCCTGAGGGTGGAACTCACCTCACTAAACCTCCCGCAGTCCTGGCCCTTCCGCTCAGCTCCAATTTCTGAACCAGCTCCCACCCCAAGCAAGACTACAAGTCTGATGCCACATAGACACTCAGCAAGGAGGGGTGGCAAGCAGGCAGGCAGGCAGGCGGGCAGGCAGGCAGGTTTTCACTAAGCTTTCGTGGATCGCAGTCTTTCTCACCATATGGGAGTTGTCAGTGGACCCAGCTTAAGAACCCATGAAATTTCTCAGCGTCTGCCACCCCTCACTCCTGCTCAGGAGAGGAGCCCAGGGTGCGATTGATCAGAAGCGGCTAGGTGACAGCACCCAAAGTTCTCCAGGTGCCTTAACTCTGCCCCAGACCCCAAGCAGCCCACTTTGGCTGAGTTGTTAGAGGTGAGAAAGTGTCCTCATGCAAAAGGACTTTGTTCTGACAGCTGCTCAGTCCAGACAAAGGTGAGAATCAGCAGCGAGGCTGCCCCCTGAGGACAGGCCCGAGCCCATCCTCCCCCAGGAGCTGAGCCCAGGGGTGCCCTCCTTCACCTCAGGATCCTGACAATCCAGGGCCACAAGAGCGCATCAGACAAGCCATCTTATGAGCAGCAGCAGGGTGATGAAAAGCTGAGAAACGGGAGGTAAGGTTTGAGGTCAGTGGGTCAGAGGTGAGAACAAGAGATGGGGTTGAGAAGGCTTGACCCACAATGGCCAAATAAAGCAGCAGAGGATGAAAGCGCACAGTGAGAGCCAAAACCCAAACTCAGGGCCACTGCACAATATTGCTGAGAAAGCTCCCGAGAGCCCTGCCCTCATGTCCCTGAGAAGCACAGGGCCGTCACTCAGCCCAGGGACCATCTGTCACCTCAATTCCCCCTCAGCTGCTGCCCTGCCCTGGTGTCAGCTACCTGTCACAGCTCCTGGGCTGTATCTCCAGTGACCCCATGATCCCCGCACCCCTGCTCTGTTCTCTGTGCAGCTCAATCAACGTCACCGTGGGCGCCCACAACATCAAACAGCAGGAGAGGACCCAGCAGGTCATCCGGGTGAGGAGGGCAGACTATAATCCTAAGAACTTCCAACGACATCATGTTACTGCAGGCAAGGAAAACTCCCCAGTGGCCCTGCCCTCCTGGGATCAGATCATTGCCCTCCCAGGATCTCCTGCCCCTTTCCTCCCTCCCATCCTGGCTGCCTGACCAGTCCCTGTGGCTCAGGAGAGAGGGGAGACACATCAATGTCACTTCCCTGTCCAGGCTTGGGGACCACTGGCTGAGCCAGACTCTTGCCTCTTCCCATAGCTGGAGAGAAAGGCCAAGCAGACGTCAGCTGTGAGGCAGCTCCGCCTGCGCAGGGCCATGGCCTGCACGAAGCCAGGACAGACGTGCAGTGTGGCCAGCTGAGGGAAGGACTCCAGGGGCATCTACCCTAACTCACTGCAGGAGGTAAAGCTGACCACGCAGGAAGATCAAATGTGTGAGTCCCACTTACACTACTATAGCACCAAGGCCATCCAGCTATGTATGGGGGACCCAAAGACAAAGAAAGCTTCCTTTAAGGTGAGAATGACAGTCTACTTTGCTTGGATCTGGGGAGAAGTGTGTTTGCTGAAGATCTGGGACCTGGGGACCACCTCACCCTCTAGACACCAAGACACATCCTGGGGCTAGTGTGTGAGTATGCTAGTGTGTGAGATGAGTGTAATTGTGTGGCAGTTGCAACATTCTTTGGCATTCCCTTTCTTTGGGATTGGAATGAAAACTGATCTTTTCCAGTCCTGTGGTCACTGGTGAGTTTTCCAAATTTGCTGACATATTGAGTGCAGCACTTTCACAGCATCATCTTTTAGGATTTGAAATAGCTCAACTGAAATTCCGTCACCTCCACTAGCTTTGTTCATAGTGATGCTTCCCATTTAAGAGTGGGAACAACTTAGCAATGGAAACAGTGACAGACTTTCTTTTGGGGGGTTGCAAAATCACTGCAGATGGTGATTGTAGCCATGAAATTAAAAGACGCTTGCTCCTTGGAAGAAAAGTTATGACCAACCTAGCTGCTAAGTCATTTCAGTCGTGTCCGGCTCTATGTGACCCCATAGACGGCAGCCTACCAGGCTCCCCCGTCCCTGGGATTCTCCAGGCAAGAACACTGGAGTGGGTTGCCATTTCCTTCTCCAGTACATGAAAGTGAAAAGTGAAAGGGAAGTTGCTCAGTTGTATCCAAATCTTCGCGACCCCATGGACTGCAGCCTACCAGGCTCCTCCATCCATGGGATTTTCCAGGCAAGAGTACTGGAGTGGGGTGCCAAAGCATATTTAAAAAGCAGAGACATTACTTTGCCAACAAAGGTCCATCTAGTCAAGGCTATGGTTTTTCCAGTAGTCATGTATGGATGTGAGAGTTGGACTGTGAAGAAAGCTGAGCACCGAAGAATTGATGCTTTTGAACTGTGGTGTTGGAGAAGACTCTTGAGAGTCCCTTGGACTGCAAGGAGATCCAACCAGTCCATTCTGAAGGAGATTAGTCATGGGATTTCTTTGGAGGGAATGATGCTAAAGCTGAAACTCCAGTACTTTGGCCACCTCATGCNAGTTGGACTGTGAAGAAAGCTGAGCACCGAAGAATTGATGCTTTTGAACTGTGGTGTTGGAGAAGACTCTTGAGAGTCACTTGAACTGCAAGGAGATCCAACCAGTCCATTCTGAAGGAGATCAGCCCTGGGATTTCTTGGGAAGGAATGATGCTGAAGCTGAAACTCCAGTACTTTGGCCACCTCATGTGAAGAGTTGACTCATTGGAAAAGACTGATGCTGGGAGGGATTGGGGGCAGGAGGAGAAGGGGACGACAGAGGATAAGATGGCTGGATGACATCACCGACTTGATGGACGTGAGTCTGAGTGAACTCCAGGAGTTGGTGATGGACAGGGAGGCCTGGAGTGCTGCGATTCATGGGGTCACAAAGAGTCGGACCTGACTGAGCGAGTGAACTGAACTGAAATCATTTCATTCTTCCTCATCTGCACTTTGAGACAGCTTATCAAACTCTAAGTGATAAGACAAGAAGAAAACATTTAAACAATGAAGCCCAAGTCTGTGAGCCCTTGGGACAATGAGAGGAAGTACCAGCTGGCTTCCCTGGTGGCTCAGACAGTAAAGCGTCTGCCTGCGATGCCTGGGTTCGATCCCAGGGTTGGGAAGATCCCCTGGAGAAGGAAATGGCAACCCACTCCAGGGCTCTTGCCTGGAAAATCCCATGGATGAAGGAACCTGGTAGGTTAGAGTCCATGGGGTCTCAAAGAGTCAGATATGACTGAGCGACTTCACTTCAAGGTATAACATCAATAACCTAAAGTGTGAGGGGGAGAAGTAGAGTTGATCCTTGAACAACATAGGGGTTAATCAACATATAACTTATAGTCATCCCTCCATATCTATAATTCCTCTGCATCTGCAGATTCAGCCAACCACAGACCTCATAACACCATAATATCTACTAATATTGAAATATATCTGCATTTATTAGACCCTCACAACTCAAACCCATGTTTCTACATGCTTAAAAAATTAAGTTATCATCTTAAAATAGCAAGTAACAAATATAAAATATTTATGTAAGCCTCATTGCAACCACAAAAGAAAAACCTGCAGTAGATATAAAACAGATTGAGAAAGAAATCAAAGTATGTGTGCTTGCTAAGTCACTTCACTCATGTCTGACTCTCTGTGATCCTATGGACCATAGCCCACCAGGCTCCTCTGTCCATGGGATTCTCCAGGCAAGATTAGTGGAGTGAGCTGCCATGCCCTCCTCCAGGGGATCTTCACAACCTAGGGATCGAATCTAGGTCAGCCACATCACAGGTGGATTCTTGACCATTTGAGCCACCAGGGAAGCCCATGAATACTGGAATGGGTAGCCTAGCCCTTCTCCAGGGGATCGTATCGACCAAGAATTGAACTGGGGTCTCCTGCATTGCAGGCAGATTCTTTACCAGCTAAGATAGCAGAGAAGCCCTAGTAAGTCCTTCAGTTCAGTTCAGTCGCTCAGTCGTGTCTGACTCCTTGCGAACCCATGAATCACAGCACTCCAGGCCTCCCTGTCCATCACCAACTCCCGGAGTTCACCCAGACTCATGTGCATCAAGTCAGTGATGCCATCCAGCCATCTCATCCTCTGTAGTCCCCTTCTCCTCCTGCCCCCAATCCCTCCCCCAGCATCAGGGTCTTTTCCAATGAGTCAACTCTTCGCATGAGGTGGCCAAAGCAGTGGAGTTTCAGCCTCAGCATCAGTCCTTCCAATGAACAACCTTACCTACCAATAATCAGTTTAAATGGAAATGTATTAAATTCTCCAAACAAAAGTCCTAGACAAAATATCTGCCTCTCCATTGCTATCCTGCAAGCAGGTTCATCAGTACCATCTTTCTAGATTCCATATATATGTGTGTTAATATACAATATTTTTCTCTTTCTGACTCACTTCCCTTTGTATAATTGGCTCTCGGTTCATCTAGCTCATTAGAACTAATTCAAATGCATTCCTTTTTTATCATCCAATTAAAAATAAATTAAAAAAAAAGAAAGTCACAGAAAACAAAATAGACTTTAAGCTAAAAATTATCGAGAGACAAAAAAGGCCATTGTGTAATGATAAAGGGGTCAATCCATCAAGAAAATATCACAACTGTAAATATTTATGTACCCAGCACCATAGGACCAAAATACATAAAGCAAACTTAAAGGAGAAATAAACAGCAGTACAAGAACACTGAGGGTCTCTAATACTCAACTGCCAACAATGCATAGATCATACAGACAGAAAATCAATAAGGAAACAGTGGATTTGAACACTTTAGACAAAATAAACCCAACATATACAGAACATGCCATCCAACAGTAGCAGAATACACATGTTTCTCAAGCACACATGGAATGCTATTTAGGATAGATTATACACTAGGCCACAAAAAGAAATTTCAACAAACTTAAGGGAAGAATTTTATCAAACATATTTGCTGACCACAATTCTATGAAATTGGAAGTCAATAACATGAGAAAACCTGTTAAATTCACAAATACATTGAAGATAAAAACCCTCCTGAACATCTAATGGATTAAAGAAGAAATCAAAGAGAAATAAATATCTTGAGACAAATGAAAATGGAAATTCAACATTCAAAAACTTGTGAGATGCAGCAAAAGCAGTTACAAGAGGGAAGCTTATGGTGATAAACTTAAAAAAAGAAAACTCTCAAACAACCTAACCTTATACCTCCAGAAACTGAAAACAAGAACTAGACCAAAGTTAGCAGAAGGGAGGAAATAAAGATCAGAGCAGATAAGTGAAAGACAGAATAGTAAATAATAGAAAAGATTACCAAAACTAAGAGTTGGTTCTTTGAAAATTGACAAATGTTTAGCTAAACTAAGCAAAGAAAAAAAAAAAAAGAGAGAGAGAGACAGAAGGACAGGAAGGGGATGGATGTTTTCTGAGACAGAATGATAGGTCTGTCTGGTTGCAAAGCACAGCTCTTTCCATGACCCCCTTCCATCCCTTTAGTGTATCACTACAGTTTATGTGACAGTCCACTTTTGATCCACACATTCAAAAACTAACTTCAAGTCTAGAAGATGTTTACAAAACTTAACATTGCCAATGACTCTTTTCCTAAGGTGTTGCAGAATTCATAAAATTCTTGTCACCATCAACAGAATAAAAAGGAGATCTGTGCCTCTATCCATGCATGACCAGAGAGGAAGCATCATAAGGAAATTCATTATTAGTGTATGCTTTGCTGGTTATGCATAATTAGGACAGTATGAATGGCAGGCTGCATGTGTAGGCAGGAGAGGCCCCCACATGATGTGATTTGAAGGAAATAGAAGTTCATTCACCTCTTTCCCTCATCACCACCACTCCCTCTCCAACCAAATCCAGAGTCTCATCCCCACCATTGTCCTGCACTACCTGAGATCCCCACCCTTTCAATCAGATGCTTTATGGTATAAGAGCAAAGAACATGTCTAAAGACCTAGTTTGAAATTTAACCTTTTTGCTGGTTTTCTGACCTTAAGGAAATCGCTAGGATTCTCAATTTCTGCAACTGTAAATAGGGGGGAATATCCTATATCTGCAAAGAATATAACAGTCAAAATATGTGAAAGAATGTTGAAAACTGCCTGAACATCATGAATAGAGATCCAGCTGAAGTGCAGGAGCTTCTCGGGAAAGGTGTCTGACGCAGAGTAATTTAATTAGCTGAGTTCCTGCTGCCTCTTAGTGCTTTCTTCTTAAGAGAATGGGGCTCACAAGGGCTTGTCTGATAGAGGGAGAGAGGATGCCGGGGAGACAGGACGGACCCCTGTGAAATGAGAGCCTACTGGGCAACCAGACGGGCAGCGTGAGAACCTTGGAGAGAGTGAAGCAACTGAGCTCAAGACCTTCATACATCCTCAGTGAGATGAGCAGACTGGAGACATCCTGGGGGAGAAGGAATAGCTGAAAGGGTATGAAAGAGAGTTGAAAGGCAACCCAATCCATGTCACATGGCCCAGACTACTCCATCACTAGGACATCGCCCAGAGGACGGTCAAGGCCGAGCATGGGAGAGTCGGTCACAAAGGACCAAACAAGAAAGCATGACTATCAGACAGAAATCAAAACCTAGTAAAACCTGGCTGCAGTTTCAAAACGCACAACTCCATACTGGTTCTGCCAACACTGCTCAAGTACGAGGACAAAGCAGGCTTTCCCAACTACAATGACTGTGAGAGCTATTCAATGCAAATCTGTGAGGACAAGTAAATCCACGGGGAAAGAGGGGGTATAAGAAGCAATGGTAAGCACAGAAACACCATGTATGAGTCAGTGTCATCAACTATTGACTCTTCTAAGAACAACTGTTTCTTCATTCCTTAAAAATCAATACCAAGATGTTCACACTGCATAGAGTACTAAGGCCTATGTCTTAGATAAAGAAAGGGATAAAATAACTTTAGATGGAGAAAAAAAAAATAGTTAAGAATGTATGCTTACCAACTTCAGTCCTCATAACCCTCATTGGTCCACCACGGGGATGGCAGCAATAAAATACCTTGCCACCAAAAAAAGTAGTGTATGCTTAAAATAAAAGGATAATCACTTAATAAAAACACCACAAAATAAAAATGGAAATACAACTTTTAGCTTGTAAAAGCTGAAACTATAAAGCTTTTAGATAAAACATAGAAAATTGTCTTCATCCCCTTAAAGTCAGCCAAGATTTCTTAGAATCCTGAAAGTACTCCTTGGAATTCTCCAGGCCAGAATACTGGAGTGGGTAGCCTTTCCCTTCTCCAGGGGTTCTTCCCAACCCAGTGATTGAACCCAGGTCTCCCTCATTGCAGGCTGTTTCTTTACCAGCTGAGCCACAAGGGAAGCCCAAGAATACTGGAATGGGTAGCCTATCCCTTCTCCAGGGNGATGGGGTCCATGCAGCCTCATCATGGCATCCAGGCCAGAGGCCCACCGGCTGAGCCAGACTCTTGTCTCTTCCCATCAGCTGGAGAGAAAGGCCAAGCAGACGTCAGCCGTGAAGCCCCTTAGTCTGCCCAAGGCCAAGGCCCGGGTGAAGCCAGGACAGGTGTGCAGCCTGGCCGGCTGGGGGCAGGTGGCCCTGGGCACTGCAGCCACCACCCTGCGGGAGGCAGAGCTGACGGTGCAGGGGGATCGGGTGTGCGAGTCCCTCTACCCCAGGCACTACCGCCGGGCCACCCAGACTTGTGTCGGGGACCCAGGGAAGGGGAAGACTGGCTTCAAGGTCAGTTTTCCTGCATCTGAGCACACAGACCCGGGGAGAGCAACTTGTGGAGGTATGGGTAGGGTAGAGGCCATATCCTCAGCTGAGAATTTCAGCTGCCTGGTCCTTGAATCCAATGTTTTGCCTTTTCTTTCCTGAGTGTCAGGAAGCATCAGTCATCCCACAGCCTTCTTATCACCAGAGTTTCCAGGAGAAAATTGACAGAAAGGTAGACTTGAGTCCAGCTGGTAAGAACAGTCAGCGTCAGGCTGGAGCCCCAGGACCGGGAGGTGACCGGGCCTCCCTGGGCCTGGGTCTTCCCCACAGCTCCTGGCTGAGACCACCCAGCCCAGGCGGCAGGGAAGATAGAGCAAGGAGGCCTGCTCAGCCCTTATCTCTCTGCCCACAGGGTGACTCCGGTGGACCCCTCGTGTGTAAAAAAGTGGTTCATGGTACTTTCTCCTATGGAAAGACGAAAGGGATACCTCCAGAAGTCTTCACCCAGGTCTCACACTTCCTGCCCTGGATAAAGAAAACAATGAAGCAGCTCTATCAGCAGCTTGAGACTGACCTTTCTCTGCACTGACCACTGTCCTGGGGCAGGAGCAAGAATCCCATAGGGATTGGCAGTGGGATCACAGGGCCACAATAAATGGGATCTCTAAAGCGATGGTGACTGAATTCCTATTTATTCGTGGAACCACCTCAATACATAACCAGGCTGCTCCAGGGCGCCCTCTGCTGTCAGTTCTGGGTTTTACTTCCTCCTTCCTAGCCCTCTGCTGCTGCTGAGCTGCTAAGTCGTGTCCCACTCTTTGCGACCCCGTGGACTGTGGCCTGCCAGGCTCCTCTGTCCATGGGATTTTTGAGGCACAAACACTGGAGTGGGTTGCCATTTTCTTCTCCAGGGGATCTTCCCAACTCAGGGATCAAATCCGCGTCTCTTGCATCTCCTGCTTGGCAGGCGGCATCTTTACCACTAAGCCACCCTAGGCCTCACTCCTCCCTAAATCCCCTGCTGTCTGTATAGAATCTCATTGATTCATCAGTGAGAAATCATTGAGAAAATGATCTGGTTCTTAGCCAAAGCAAGAAAATCTCTATGGTGCTTAGCCTTCTGCCAGGGATGAATCTAAAGGGCAATTCCTTAAAAAGGACAAATTCTCCCCAAAATGGTCCTCTCTGGGTGTTAGAAATTTCTTACCTCTCTAAGCCAAACACTGTCACCAACCCCTCAACAATTTAGCGAAGAACAGGTCAGAGGAAGGAGAATAACTCCAGGGACCTAGTAGGTCAGGGGGCCATGCCATGGGCACTCAGATTCCTGTTTCCAGAGCCTCTCTCTCTCCCATACTGGAACTGTCTGGAGCTTAGGAAGCTGAGATGTTCCCATGATGGTCCTCAGCCTCACCCAGGTCCCATCTCCACACCTTGCCTCAGGCCCAACACGGGACTCAGTCAACCTTGCTCCCTGTGTACCTTCCCACACCAGCCCCTGTTTTCCACCCGAGTGCCCTAGCCACCAGCTCCTTTCCCTTCCAGCTCACCTGGTTTTGAGCCACTGTCCCTGCCATACCTAACCTCCCATCCAGTACCTTCTGCTTATCAGAGGAGCCAGGACCCACTTCCCACCTGGGAAGGGCCACCTCAGGCCCTGGGTCCAGCCCAACATCCCCCAGGGACTCAACCACCACCAAGGCCTGTAGAGGTAGAGAGGCCTCAGCCCTTTCAGCCTGGCCTGGCATTGGGCCTCTGACTCCCCCTGCTGGCAACCGGGTTATGGCAGCCTTTTGAGCCACGGGGATCCAGAGCCACTGGGTGGGAAAGTACCACATTGCCATCCATCAGTAAATCAAATATTGATCTTTCTCTTTGTGCCAGAACATAACAAGCTCTGTCTCTGCCATCAGGAAACGTTTAGTGGTGAGAAGTTTCCTTTAAGTTTCCGTGGTGCCTCTCTTTCCACAAGGAAGTTCAGTTTGGCACAGATAGACCTGTATTTGGAATCTGGAAGAAATCTTGTCTTGAAAATAATTACTTTCTCTGTATTTTAGCTGGATTGTACATTAGAGTTTCACATGCATAATCTTGTTTTATTCCAGAAGGGCAATGTGAAATTGGAAGAGGCTTGGAGACCCACACGTCCTGGGCTTTCTAGTCTGTGCTCCATGGAGTCCATGTCTGGAGGGGAGGGAGGGAAGAGACCCCTGGAACAGCCTCTTATCTTTCATGTGGAAGCATGAACCTCAGTTTGCAAATCTACGAGATGCCACATTTAACTGGTAAGATAGTTCATTGTGACCCAGATGTCTTGAATCCTTTAAGCAGCACCACCAGTGAATTGAGGATGATAGAACACATCAAATTCATGGTAACTGGGCAAACACTGAATCAAGTGAGATCAACATTGAGAAGAGAAGCAACTTCACAACAACAAAAAGAAACAAACAAACGGAAAGAACTTCACTGAAAAGAATAACAAATCACATGAATATGAAAAGTAAAATCCAGCATATTGAAAACTAAGGTGAAACAGAAATGAACACTTATTTTTCACACAAGACCACCCCTGCATCCACCTGCCAAGTCTAACCCTGGAGCTCGCAGTACCAGCAAGGGCACAGGTGAGCAAAGAGCTGAACGTATGCATGGAGGTGAACGAAAAAGGGGTAAGGTGTGCATAAGCCAGGGGACAACTTCGGGTCCCCGCAGTAGATGATGACACTCTTAGGAGATGTCTTCACACAAAAGGAATGTAGAGAGCCCAGAAACCAGTCATGAAGAGCTCCACAGAAGCCCAGGAAGTAAGGCAGAGTGGTCAAGGATATCCACCACCCCAGGCAAGGATGTGGGCCCTCAAGAGACAGTGCCTGATGAGTTAGTCTTCCCCCTTACACCTGATGGAATCATTTAACACGAGATATATTAGGAAGAAAAACTATCACCTTACGATGCTATAGCATCATGATCACGGAACTGCTTGAGGCTATATGTTTCCTAAAAATGATTTCCAAATATTTTTACATTATTTCTTTCTTTGATCTAGTGATTTTTATTTCTAGAACTTTAACCTACATAAGATCTAAAATGTGTGTGTAGATAGGGGTGTTACTCACATAAATGTTCATCACACCATTATTTAATAATAGACCTCAAATTAGAATCAGTATTAATGTCCAAAATAGGAAGATGGTAAAATACGGCATGCTTGCCGTACATATTATGCTGTCATTATTATCTACATTATCCACTACTCTAGAAAACCAGGCTAAGAAAACAAAAGAACAAAAACTAGGCAGAGAAAGTAAACTAGGCTAAGAATATCAATAGGAAATTCATTTTTAAAAACTGAATAGACATTTGGGGGAAGTGAAAGCTCATTAATTAATTAATGCAAATTGAAATATTAATAATCTTTACTTATATGATTGGAAAAGATTGACACAAACGATGCTAGTGAGATTTAGAATAGACACTGAGAAAATGCAGTTTAACGCCGTGTACACAAATATCCTTAAAGAAAAAGAACAGAAAAGAAGAATCTGATGTAGCCATCAACTATACTGGGAAAAATGCAGAAGGTAATGCCCCCAAAAGTTTCACAAGTCAAATCTTAAGAAATACTAATCAACCCAGAATTAAATGGGGATTTGCTTTTTAAATTTTTTCATCACTTTGAACACAGTGGAAATTTTAAAGTCATGATATAGAATTACAATTGCCACATGAAAGAATGATTACTAGATTTAAGTCAAAAGCAGATTAAAAGCTGTACATACTACGGTCAATTTTTGCTTATACATACATTTTCCTTTTAGGCTTTTTTTCTTCCTACACAACCATTTATCTAATTTTTCTACAACATTTATGTATGACTTAGATAACTTAAGTGAAGTGAAGTCGCTCAGTCGTGTCCGACTCTTTGCCACCCCATGGACTGTAGCCTACCAGGCTCCTCTGTCCATGGGATTTTCCAGGCAATAGTACTGGATTGGATTGCCATTTCCGTCTCCAGGGGATCTTCCTGACCCAGGGATCGAACCCAGGTCTCCTGCATTGTAGACAGACACTTTACCCTCTGAGCCACCAGGGAAGTCCTTAGATAACTTGTGACTTTTTAAAAATATGAATGAGATTCTAAAATGATCTTCACTAACAATTTCTTTAATAAAATGAGAAAAATGTTTGTTGAATGAACTATAGGATTCAAAGCTGAATGTATTGTTCAGTTCAGTTCAGTCGCTCAGTCGTGTCTGACTCTTTCCGACTCCATGAATCGCAGCACGCCAGGCCTCCCTGTCCAGCACCAACTCCCAGAGTTCACTCAGACTCACGTCCATCGAGTCAGTGATGCCATCCAGCCATCTCATCCTCTGTCGTCCCCTTCTCCTCCTGCCCCCAATCCCTCCCAGCATCAGAGTCTTTTTCAATGAGTCAACTCTTCGCATGAGGTGGCCAAAGTACTGGAGTTTCAGCTTCAGCATCATTCCCTCCAAAGAAATCCCAGGGCTGATCTCCTTCACGATGGACTGATTGGATCTCCTTGCAGTCCAAGGGACTCTCACCTGACCTATAAAAAATAAACATGTAAAAAACCTGGATGGGAATAGATGTGTTAACAGTAGTTAGTTAAATGGTGCAATTAAGGCTGACATTTTTCTTCTTTCTGCTTTTAACTTATTCACTATTTTAAAATGTATCATTCATAAAATAACTGTATTTTTTAAAATTCCATGTTAGAAAAAGGCAGGGTTAAGTAAGCTGGCAGATGTGTTCGTTAAGATAACTGACTATTCCAACAGATCAATTTTAGCATTTCATGGCTGGCACAACAGAATTCTCTCTCTTGCTCAGGGACAGTCCCAAGTGAATATTCCTGGTGAGCAGTGCCCACTTTCACTCTCAAGTGTCCTGGTTTGGGCAATAAATTACATGGTCAGCCCAAAGCTAAGGGATCCAGACTCAGTCCCCTAAAGATGCTTTCAAGTTCCCCATGTTCATCTGTGCCAAACCCTGGAAAGGGAAGAAGCGGGATGGTCAAGCATGAGAGTTGCTTCAGCTCGGCCCGGGGCTCATGGCGTTTCATTCACCTCCCGTTTGCTGTGACCGTGGCAGAAGCACGCCTGTGCTCAAGGGGGTCAGACAGTGCAGTTCACTATGTCCCTCAGATCGTAGGGACATATGATCTGGTGTTGCTAAACTGCCAGATCTTCTCTACTACAGCACTTAATACTTTGTGCTGTTTAGAAGGATCACAGTTTGCTTTTCATATCTGTGAGTCTGTTTCAACTTTGCATATACATGCACTTGTAATATTTTTTAGATTCTGCATATAAGTGATATATAGAATTTTTCTTCCAAATTATTTCACTAATCTTAATATTCTCTAGATTCATCCACCTTGCTGTAAATGGTGGAATTTCATTCTTTTTATGGCCAAGTAATATTCCATTGTATAGGTATACCACATTTTCTTTACCCATTCATTTGTTAATCAGCACTTGGGTTTCTTCCAAATATCGGCTATTGTAAGTTGTGCAGGGGTACGTGTCCCTTTTCAGTAAGTGGTTTTTTTTTTTCTGGATATATCCCCAAGATTAGAATTGTTGGATCATATGGAAGTTCTGTTTTTATCTTTTTGAGGAACTTTCATTCTGCTTTCCCTAGTGGCTGTACCAGCTTACATCCCCACTTACAGTGTAGGAGGGTTCCCTTTTCTCCCTGTCCTCTCCAACATTTGTTATTTGTGTACTTTTCTATGATAGCCATTTTTGCAGGTATAAGGTGATGTTATTCCTGTTTTGATTTGCATTTCTGTAATAATTAGTTGCTTTTGAACTGTGGTGTTGAAGAAGACTCTTGAGAGTCCCTTGAACTGCAAGATCTAACCAGTCCATTCTAAAGGAGATCATTCCTGGGTGTTCTTTGGAAGGAATGATGCTGAAGCTGAAACTCCAATACTTTGGCCACCTCATGTGGAGAGTTGACTCATTGGAAAAGACTCTGATGCTGGGAGGGATTGGGGGCAGGAAGAGAAGGGGACAACAGAGGATGAGATGGTTGGATGGCATCACAGACTCAATGGAGGTGAGTTTGAGTGAACTCCAGGTGTTGGTGATGGACAGGGAGGCCTGGCGTGCTGCAATTCATGGGGTCGCAAAGAGTTGGACACGGCTGAGTGACTGAACTGAACTGATTGCTGTTTTGATTTGCATTTCTGTAATAATTAGTGATGTTGAATATCTTTTCATGTGATAATTATTCATTTGTATGTCTTCTTTAGGGAAAAAATGTCTATTCAGGTCTACCCTTTTCTTGATTTGGTTAGTTGTTTTTTCTATATGAGTTGTTGGTATATTTTGGATATTAATCTCATGTCAATTATATTATTGGCAAATATTTTTCCCCATTTCATAGGTTGCCTTTTCGTTTGTTTTGTTTGTTATGCAGAAGTTTTCATGTTTAATTAGGTCCCATTTGTTTATTTTTGCTTATATTTCTTTTGCTTTAGAAGATAAATCCAAAAAACTATTGTTACAATAGGCAGTGTTCTGCCTATCTTCTCTTCCACGAGTTTTATGGTTTCAGTTCTTACATTTCTTACATTTGGATCTGTAAACCGTTTTAGGTTTATTTCTACATATGATGTGAGGAAGTATCTCATCTCACTTTTTTACATGGAGCTGTCTCGTTTTCCCAGCAATACTTGTTGAAAAGGTTGTCTTTCTCCATTATAGAGTCTTGCTTCTCTTGTCATAGATTAATGGACCATAGGAGTGTAGGCTTACCTCCTAGATTAAATGGACGATAGTTGCGTGAGCTCTATGTCCTGTTTCATTGATATATTTGTCTGTTTTTATGCCAGTAGCATGCTTCCCAGGTGGCGCAGTGGTAAAGAATCCACCTGCCAATTCAGGAGATGCAGGAGACCTGTGTTCGATCCCTGGGTCGGGAAGATTCCCTGGAGGAGGAAATGGCAACCCACTCCAGTATTCTTGCCTGGGAAATCCCATGGACAGAGGAGCCTGGCGGCCTACCATCCAGAGTCACAAAGAATCAGTCACACCTGAGTGGCTAAGCACGCAACACCATGCTATTTGAATTACTGTAGTTTTGTAAAGCAGTCTGAAGTCAGGAAGGATGGTAACTCCCAACTCTGTTATTTTTTCCTCAAGATTGCCTTGGCAATTTGGGGTCTTTTGTGGTTACATGTAAATTTTAAGGTTATTTTTTTCTGGTGCTGTGGAAAATCTCATGAGTGTTTTGATAAGGATTGCATTAAGTCTGTAGATTGCTTTGGGTAGTAAGGTCATTTTAACAATATTAATTCTTCTGCTCTAAGAACACCAGATATTTTTTATCATCTCCAATTTCCTTCATTAATGTTTTATAGTTTTCTTTACTTCCTTGGATAAGCTTATTCCTTAATTTTATTCTTTTTGATGCAATAGAATTGCATCTATTCTAAATAGATTTAAATTGCTTCCTATTGTAAATAGGATTGTTTTATTTTCTCTTTATGATGGTTGATTGCTGGTGTGTAGAAAAGCAACAGATTTCTGTGTATTAATCTTGTATCATGCAACTATGCCAAATTCATTTATTAATTCTAATAGCTTAGGGATGGAGACTTTAGGGTTTCTATATGAAGCATCTTGTCATCTGCAGTTTTACTTCTTCACTTCCAATTTAGATGCTTTTTTTCCCCTTGTCTTATGCTGTGGCTGATACTTCCAATACTGTGTTAAATAGAAATGGGCATTCTCAACTGAGTTTGTCATAAATGACCTTTATTGTGTTGAGATATTTCCCTGTATTGGGGAAGGCAATGGCACCCCACCCCAGTACTCTTGCCTGGAAAATCCAATGGACGGAGGAGCCTGGTGGGCTGCAGTCCATGGGGTCACTAACAGTCGGACAGACTGAGCAACTTCACTTTCACTTTTCTCTTTCATACATTGGAGAAGGAAATGGCAACCCACTCCAGTATTCTTGCCTGGAGAATCCCAGGGATGGGGGAGCCTGGTGGGCTGCCATCTATGGGGTCACACAGAGTCGGACACGACTGAAGTGACTTAGCAGCAGCAGCAGCATTTCCCTGTATACCCACTTTGCTAAGAGTTTTTATCATCAGTGGATGTTGAATTTTGTCAAGTGATTCTGCCTCATCTATTGAGATGATCATGTGATTTTTATGTACTTTTGATAACATGGTGTATCTCATCCATTGGTTTGTGAATGATGAATTGTCCTTGTGTCCCTGGAATAAAACAACTTGATCACATTATATGTCCTGTATACCCACTTTGCTAAGAGTTTTTATCATCAGTGGATGTTGAATTTTGTCAAGTGATTCTGCCTCATCTATTGAGATGATCATGTGATTTTTATGTACTTTTGATAACATGGTGTATCTCATCCATTGGTTTGTGAATGATGAATTGTCCTTGTGTCCCTGGAATAAAACAACTTGATCACATTATATGATCCTTCTTATATGTTGTTGGATATGGTTTGTTACTATTTTGTTAAGGATTTTCAAATCTATATTCGTCAAAACTGCTGCTAAGTAGCTTCAGTCATGTCCAACTCTGTGTGACCCCATAGACAGCAGCCCACCAGGCTTCTCCATCCCTGGGATTCTCCAGGCAAGAACACTGGAGTGGGTTGCCATGTCCTTCTCCAAATCGTGAAAGTGAAGTTGCTCAGTCGTGTCCGACTCTTGGCAACCCCATGGACTGTAGCCTACCAGGCTCCTCTGCCCAGGCAAGAGTACTGGGGTCACCATTGCCTTCTCCTTCATCAAAGCTACTGGCCTATAATTTTTTTTTTTTTTTGGTAGCACCTTTGTCTGGTTTTGGTAATACAGTAGTGGTGCTCTCAGGCTTCCCTTGTGGCTCATACAGTAAAGAATCTGCCTGCAATGCAGCAGACCCAGGTATGATCCCTGGAAAAGGGAATGGCAACCCACTCCGGTATTCTTACCTGGAGAATTCCATGGACAAAGGAGCCTGGCGAGCTACAGTCTATGGGGTCACAAAGAGTTGGACATGACTGAGCAACTAACACTTTCCCCTCACTTTCAATGATGCCCTCATGCAGTGAATTTGAGAGTGTATCTTCCTCTTTAAACTTTTGGAATAGTTTGAGAAGGATAGGTATTAACTCTTATACGTTTGGTATGATACTCTTGTGACATTGTCTGGCCTTGGACTTTTGATTGCTAGGAGTGTTTTATTTAGAAATTTGATGTTACTACTAGCAATCAGTCAGTTCCAATTATCCATCTCTTCTTGACTCAGTCTTGGCAAGTTGTATCTTTCTAGAAATTTGTTTCTTCTAGGTTGACCAATTTGCTGGCATATAGCTGTTTGTAGAATTTGCTTATGATTTTTTGTATCTCTGTGATGTCAGTTGTTATTTCTCCTCTTTCATTTCTTATTTTGTTTACTTGGGTCCTCTCTCTTTTCTTCTTGGTGAGTCTGGCTGAAAGTTTATTAATTGTCTCTTCAAAAAAATCAGCTCTTGTTTGTATTGATTTTTCTTTCCATTATTTGCTTTATTTCCTCTTTAGTCTTTATTATTTCCTTCCTTCTCCTGACTTTGGACTTTGTTCTTCTTTTACAAATGCCTTTCGATGATAGGTAACTTTACTTATTTGAGACGTTTCTTGTCTCTTGAGGAAAGCCTGTGTCGCACTAAAATTTCCTCTTAGAGTTGCTTTTGCTGCATCTCGTAGGTTTTGGAGTGCTGTGTTTCTATTTCAGTTGTCTTTCATGTCACATGTGGTGGGAAGACAGTCATGGGGGTAACACAAGCTGATCAGTAAAAGTATCCCCAAGGAGTTTCCAAAACATCTTTCCAAGAGTGATTTTAAGGCAGCCCTGAGGATTTCCAGAATGCTTCAGGAATACCCTGGTCTCCTACCAATTCAAGACTAACTACGCCAGTTTCTGACCAAAGTGGAAGCAAAAAGAGGGAAGGGGAAGCGACCGGCACCACCTGACAGCTGCCGGCCCAGAGGCCTTGGACTGCCGCTGGCGTCTGGAGCCAGGAAGGAGACGGGAAGCAACCTGCTAGTGTCCCCACATCCCAGAGAAGGACACGCTGTAACTGACGGAAACGCAATAAAGCGGCCCAAAGTAGATGTGACTAGCTATGGATATTGTGAAACATATCGCCATCCTATTTGTTCAAATATCCCTTTCAGTCCAGTTCAGTCTCATTTCATTAAAATACAAAATAAAAGCATGCATACCTCTCTCTACCATCATATATCCCCTCTCTACCCAAATGGTCTCTCTAATCCGTAAACTCTGGCTTTTGTTTCTCTCTACTTTGATGCCTAAGTCATCATTCCATTTATTAATACTTCTGTATATAGCATGGAAAATATTTACCTATCACAAAGTTATTATTACATTTTCAAATACATATTCACATTTGGACCCATAATCCACATAAAACAGATTATTGGACATGGTGTGAAATAAGGGTCAAGTAGAAATATGTGTTCTTACAGGATATCATAGAGGCATTTATTGTTCTAGAACCACTTACTGAGGAGTAAAAAGAAAAAAAAAAAATCTTTTCCCCACTCTCTGCCATAAATCCTCCATCATAAACCAAGCGTTCAATATGTGTGTGCTGCTGCTGCTGAATCACTTCCGTCATGTCTGACTCCATGCGACCCCATAGACGGCAGCCCACCAGGCTCCCCCGTCCCTGGGATTCTCCAGGCAAGAACACTGGAGTGGGTTGCCATTTCCTTCTCCAATGCATGAAAGTGAAAAGTGAAAGTGAAGTCACTCAGTCGTGTCCGACTCTTCACGACCCCATGGACTGTAGCCTACCAGGCTCCTCTGTGCATAGGATTTTCCAGGCAAGAGTACTGGAGTGGGTTGCCATTGTCTTCTCCCAATATATGTATCAGTGTCTAAATGTGTGTGGAATCTCTATTTCTTGTCCATTAGTCTATGCGTCTGTGCCCCTATTAGTACCACACTACCTTCATTACTGTGACTTCATTTGCTAGAATAAGACCTCCCATCTTATTCTCATTCTTCAAGACTGTCTTGGCTAATGTTGGCCATTGATTTCTCCATATCTGCTTAGAATAAATTAAGTTCTATGAAATACCTCTCAGGTGCAATGAATCGTATAGAACACTTTCTGGAGAACTGACTTAAAAATTTTTTTTTTCTCTTTCAAATACCACCATGGAATATCTCTATGCTTAGGTCCTATTAAGTGTCTCTTCTTATAATTTTATACATATATTCACCAAAGAGTTCTTGCACAACTTTTTTTAGATTTATATTTAGTTATTTGATAATTTTCATGATTTAAATGTTAACTTCCTCAAAATTTCCAACAGTATTATAGTATATATCAAAATATAATTAACGTTTAAGTTGGTTTTATTGCCCAGAAAATTTGTCAAACGGCCTTATTAACTGTAATAGTTGAGTTGCAAGTTCTTGGGCATTTTCTACATACACAATAGTATTTCAAATATTCAGTTTTTATTTCTGCTTTTCATGACCTTATGCCTTTCCCTTCTATTTCCTGTTTATGTGCACTGTGTAAAATCTCTAGTATAATACTAAAGAGAAATGGTGATTATGGCTATCCACATGTCCTTATGTTGTTTTGTTCTCAAGCAAAAACACTATGTGTTTCAACATTAGTATAATGATTGCTGGAGGTTTTTATGGAGACATTTTATCAGGTTAAAAACATTATTTTCTATGTATACTTTGCTAGAATTTTAATTAATGAACTTCAGCAAATGCTTATTTATTTCAATTGAATAATCATATGGCATTTCTCCTTTTATCAGTCAATGTGTTGTTTTACAGCAATTGAGTTTGAATAAAAAGTCACCCACTCCTAGGATAAACCCAAATTCATCCTGATATATTACTTTTCCTTGTTGAATTATTCGACATACCTCAATATTTAAGTGGTATTAGCCCGTAATATTCCTTTCCCATGTTGTCTTTATTGGGTTTGGCATTGAGGCTTTGCTAGTCTCATAAAGGAGACAGGTAGCATCTCCCCTCCGAAGATATCCTGTAGTGTTCTTTGAATATTTTGTTGAGATGTTCAGTGAAGCTTTATGAGCATGAGGCTGTCCTTGATGGAATGTTTTTGAAAACAGAATCAATTTATTTAATGTTTAAAGGAAAATGATTTGTCAATTTCATGTAGATTTTCAAAATCTTTGGCTTCCCAATGACATATAAAATAACATAGATATGACATACACACACACACACATCTCCTACATAGAAATCCTTTCTCAGTGCAAATATCTTCTCCCACCTTGTGGCTTTACTTTTCACTGTCTTAATCATATTTTGGATAATCAGAATTTCACTTTTATTCATGCTGTGCTTAGTCACTCACTCGTGCCCAACTCTTTGTGACCCCATAGACTGTAGCCCACCAGACTCCTCTGTCCATAGGGATTCTCCAGGCAAGAATACTGGAGTGGGTTGCCATGCCCTTCTCTAGGGGATCTTCCTGACCCAGGAATGCAGGTAGATTGTTTACCAGCTGAGCTATCAGGGGAGCCCCACCTCTATTCATATATACCCAATAAATTTTTATGTAGATCATTTATCCATTTTTACTTTGTAATTATTATTGGTTAGCACTTTTTATATCTTAAATTTTTTCCCTGTTTTAAGTTTATAAAGAAGTTCTTTAAAAAGTTTTTTCCTTTATTTTAAATAATCAAGTTTTATATTTATTCACACTCAATAAATTTCACTATAAATTCTTTTTGCCATTATTAATCATTTTAAACTCATTTTTTGTCTCCATTCTTCTAAAATTTTGACTGTTTATTTACAACGGATCTTTGAACAGTGCAGGGGTTAAGGGCATTGACTACCCACCCAGTGGAATATCCAAGTAAAACTTATAGTTGGCCCTCCCATTATGCGGTTTCACATTCACTTATATAATCAACCATAGATAATGTAGTATGGTAGCATTTACAACTGAAAAAAAAAAAAGAAAACTTTATAGAATGAAAAATGAGATGGTGGAGTAGAAGGACTTGAGCATACCTGCGCTAATGAAAACACCAAANGGGTATTGACTACCCTCCACCCAGTGGAATATCCAAGTAAAACTTATAGTTGGCCCTCCCATTATGCGGTTTCACATTCACTTATATAATCAACCATAGATAATGTAGTATGGTAGCATTTACAACTGAAAAAAAAAAAAGAAAACTTTATAGAATGAAAAATGAGATGGTGGAGTAGAAGGACTTGAGCATACCTGCGCTAATGAAAACACCAAAATCACAACTAACTGCTGAACAACCATTTATGAAAAAAGACTTTGACATACTAGAAAAGATATTCCACACACAAAGACAAAGAAGCTACAATGAGATGTTAAGAGGGGCTCTTTCACAATAAAATCAAACCCCATACCACCAAGTGAGCAACCAACAAACTGGAAAATAATTATTTCTCAGAAATTCTCTCACAAGAGTGAGACTCCCTAGCCCCACATCAGGCTTCCCAGCCTGGAGATCTGGCACTGGGGGAAAGAGCCCCAAGACCATTTGCTTTTGAAGGCCAGCAGGGCTTGAATACAGAAGCTCCACAGGACTGGGGAAAATGGAGACTCCACTCTTGGGGTGCATATTCAAGGCTTCATGTGCACTGGGACACAGAGCAAAGCAATGACTCCATAAGAGCCTGGGCCAGACCTACCTGGGGGGCCTGGAGGGTATACTAGGAAGGTGGGGTATCCTATCCTAGGAAGGTGTAGCTCACTGTGAGGGCAAGCACACTGGTGGCAGACACCCCAGGGAATGCTCACCAGTGTGAGATCTCCTGGAAGTTGCCATTTGGGCACCAAGACCTGGCCTTACTCAACAGCCTGCAGGCTCCCGTGCTAGAATGTCTGTTTCACAATAAAATCAAATAACCCCATACCCACAAGGTGGGCAACAAACAAGCTGGAAAATAATTGGACAAAGTCCCACTCATCAGCAAACATGTTGCCATTGTGAGATCTCCTGGAAGTTGCCATTTGGGCACCAAGACCTGGCCTTACTCAACAGCCTGCAGGCTCCCGTGCTAGAATGTCTGTTTCACAATAAAATCAAATAACCCCATACCCACAAGGTGGGCAACAAACAAGCTGGAAAATAATTGGACAAAGTCCCACTCATCAGCAAACATGTTGCCACCCTGAGCCAACAACGGCCTATAAACACATCCCTTGACATGGCCCTGCCAACCAGCAGAACAAAGCACAGCCCCGCCCACCAGGAGCAAGTACTAGTCCCTCCCACCAGGAAGTCTGCACAAGCCCCTGCACCAAGTTCACCCGCCAGGGGACAGACACCAGAAATAAGAAAAATTACAGTTCTGCCACCTGAGGAACAGAGACCACGGACATAGAGAGTTAGACAAAATGAGATTTCCCACTGCTGGGCATACACACCGAGGAAACCAGAATTGAAAGAGACACATGTACCCCAATGTTCATTAGCGCAGTATATTTAAAGTGATGAAAGGGGAAAACCTGTAACCAAGAATACTCTACTCAGCAAGGCTCTCATTCAGATTTGATGGAGAAATCAAAAGCTTTACAGACAAGGAAAAGCTGTGAGACTCCAACGCCACCAAACCCTCTTTACAACAAATGCTAAAGGAACTTCTCTAGGTGGAATAAAAGGCCACAACTAGAAACAAGAGAATTATGAATGGGAACGCTCACCAGTTAAGACAAACATACAGCAAAGATAGGAAATCATCCACACACAAATGATATCCAAACCAGCAATAATGAGAAGAGGAGAGTACACAAATGCAGGATATTGGAAATGCATTTGAAATTAAGAGATCAGCAACTTAAAACAATATTGTACATCAAAACCTCATGGGAACCAAACCTACAGTAGATACCCACACGCACACAAATCCAAACATGATACTAAACACAATCATCAAATCACAAGAAGAGAGAGCCAAAGAGGGAGGGAAGGAAAAAGACCTACCAAAACAATTAACAAGACGGCAATAACATACATACCAATAATTCCTTAACTATAAAAGCTTTAAATAAAGCTCCAACAAAGACATAGACTTGCGGAATGGATACAAAAATAAGGCCCATAGAGACGCTGTCTGCAGAAGACCCACATCAGATATAGGCATACCTAAAGCCTGAAAGTGAGGGGACAGAAAAAGGTGTTTCATGCAAATGGAGATCAAAAGAAAGCTGGAGTAGCAATACTCATATTAAACAAAATAATAAAATACAGACTGTTACAAGAGACAAAGGACACTGCATAATGATCAAGAGATCAATCTAAGAAGAAAATATAACAATTGTAAATATATATCCACCCAACACAGGAGGACCTCAGTATATGAGGGAAATGCTAATAGCTGTAAAAGGAGACATCTATATTTTATTATATTGATAGTATTATCTTAAACACTAAAGGGTGTTTTCCTCTTTTGTTATTTACCATTTCTTAGTCATGCTGTCTTCTATTCTTATGTGTTTGCTGAGCTGTTTGTATTTGGCTATATGCTTGTCACTATACTCGAAAAATAACTTTTTAGGTGTAATTCGAATTTTGAGGATAAGTGACTTTCTTCTAGATTTGCCATAGATTCTGCCAGGTACTTTGGAACACAATCCATAAGTACAATGACAGAAATTCAAGGCTTGAAAGTCCATTAAAAAGTCCAGGTAATTATAAACTTTCAAGAAATTATTTGCAGGTACTAACTGAATACCTCTTTTTCATTCATTTGAGCACGTAGACTTTTAAGTTCACAGCTTATTGTGGGGAGGGTTTGACGAGACCTGTCAGCCTAGATGAGACCTCATGATCTTTGATTTCTACATCGTCATTTTAGACGCTCTTCAAACAGAAGCTCAGATTCTGTGGATTTAGCAAATTCCCTCAGGGGAAGGCAATGGCACCCCACCCCAGTACTCTTGCCTGGAAAATCCAATGGACGGAGGAGCCTGGTGGGCTGCAGTCCATGGGGTCGCTAACAGTCGGACAGACTGAGTGACTTCACTTTCACTTTTCTCTTTCATGCATTGGAGAAGGAAATGGCAACCCACTCCAGTATTCTTGCCTGGAGAATCCCAGGGGTGGGGGAGCCTGGTGGGCTGCCGTCTATGGGGTCACACAGAGTCGGACACGACTGAAGTGACTTAGCAGCAGCAGCAGCAAATTCCCTCAGAGAAATAGAGCTACCTGTCTTGATTCCCATTATTCCTTTTGTTTTAACCTAATAATAACTCTTGCATTGGGAGTTCTTCAAGGCTTTTAAGGTTTCCATACATTTTAAACAAGTGTGTTTCGGGTTGGTTTTGGTGGGAAGATTGGCATGAAATCCTAGTCACTGCTAATGAAATCCCCTAAACATCTCTCTACCCAGATCATTAGGAGCATATATTTTACTTCCCTTTTTGCACATGGACTCTCTGTTCTTTATGTTTTCCCCTTAGTTTAAATTAGAGTAACATTTTAAAGACAAAATATAGTTTAAAAGTTTACGTAACAATAAATTAAAATTACCCAAAGGCACTAAGTGGTTAAACTATTTTTGCTTGTTTTTCTGTTTTCTGCCTATATCTTTTTGAGATGCGTAAGGAAATTTCATGAGGTTGCAATCACTTACATTGTAATAGGGAAGGAATTAAGTTCTTTGCAGCTTTGAGAAAAAGCGCCAAGCTGTGTATATTTGTATATGGGGAGAGGATCCTTAACTTTCATAAGATTTTTCAAGTGGGCTTGTCACAATCCATAACAAGTTGAGAACTGTATTGGTTTCAATTCTGACATTTTTGCAAACATTTACTGTATTGTAGGGCTTTCTGTGCCAAAACAGAGTCTCCCAAGTATTTTAAGAGTGTCTGGCAGCCCCTGTGTTACTCTACAGAACTCTCCCATCCTGGTCTCTCAGTGATGGATGTCCACTTCTTCACGTGTCACAGGGAGCACAACAGTGAGCTGCCTCCTTCTTAGGCGCCAGCACCNTCTCCCAAGTATTTTAAGAGTGTCTGGCAGCCCCTGTGTTACTCTACAGAACTCTCCCATCCTGGTCTCTCAGTGATGGATGTCCACTTCTTCACGTGTCACAGGGAGCACAACAGTGAGCTGCCTCCTTCTTAGGCGCCAGCACCCGTGGAGCAGAGATGAGTTTAGGTTGGTGGGTCTGTCACGGATAAATAGGATCTGAGGTGTTTTTCCACAGGGTCTGATGGCTGTCAACAAAATCAAGTCACTGGGCTTTTTCTGCTGGCAGGGAAGCTTCTGGGACACAAACACATTCACCTCAGTAGGAAGCAGACAAACAGAAGCCGTCCCCAGTGTCGTGATGCACTGAGAGTTTGTTGGGGGCTCAGGTGACCTGAGAGGGAAATGGTCAGTGGCAGAGCCTCATTCTTCCCTTTCCTTTCCCTGGCAGTGCCCTCCACCCACCCAGGAACAGAGCTACTCAGTGTGCCTGACAACTTCCAGAAAGATGTGGGAGCAGCCAGGGTCCGGGTGGGGCTCAGGACCAGGGGGTGAAGACATGCAGGTTCCATCCCTGAGGGAGGAGGAGGAAGTAGACAGGTCCCAGCCTTGATGCTTGTGAGGACATTATGGAATTTGGTGGGTTTGGGGTTCTGGCACACCCAGCCCCCACCCCTGGAGCCCTGGGTTCCCGTTTCTGTGGCCGGCACTGACTCAGCAGCTGTGCACGCTATTGCACTGAAGGCTTCGGTTACTGCCTTCCCCCAGGTCCCTGGCCGTTGGTGGGCAAGCCTCTTGGGAAGCCCTGGGTGGTGAAACTTGTCATGGCAGCAGAATGGGACTGTGAATTCTCGAGCCCCCACCCCCATCCTCAAACCCCCACCTTCACCTTTCCTTCCTCTCCCAGGGGCTCAAAATCTGGCAGGAGGAAGTAGGGGCATCAACTGACTGGGCAGCCTTGCTGGAAAGATGCGGCCACTCCTGCTCCTGGTGGCCTTTCTCCTGTCCCCCAGGGCTCGGGCAAGTGAGTGACCGTTCCCACCCTCAGGGGCCCAACTCCACCCGATAGACTCTGAACACAGACCGCCCAGACACTTGCTAGCCCGGTATCACTGGGCAGCTTGCATGAGTCCAGTTTCCAGCTTCAGATTCAGAGGGCAGGAATTATATCAGGCCTACCTGGAGAGTCGCCATGAGAGTTAAGTAATATAGTGTACATAAAACTCTCAGAACCACCCTGGCACATACTACAGGTATATAAATGTACTCTCTGAACTCAGTTGCAGCCCCTATGTCAGAGCCAGGGGATCAAGATACAGCGATAGTGGGCCCATCAGCCCATCTCTAGATCTTTAAATTCATAAGCTGGACTCACAGGGATCTGGAAAGTTCCCCAAGGAAGAAAGTGCCACAGAACTTCAGGGAGAGATGGTGCCAAAGGGCTCTGGGTGCGCCATCCCCACAGCAGAGAAACCCTCCTGTGAGGGAGGCCACAGCTGGCCACACCTTCCGGGCAGGTGGGAGGGTNATCTTTAAATTCATAAGCTGGACTCACAGGGATCTGGAAAGTTCCCCAAGGAAGAAAGTGCCACAGAACTTCAGGGAGAGATGGTGCCAAAGGGCTCTGGGTGCGCCATCCCCACAGCAGAGAAACCCTCCTGTGAGGGAGGCCACAGCTGGCCACACCTTCCGGGCAGGTGGGAGGGTGCTGAGGCTGGATGGAGAGCCAGCGGCACTTTCTGCAGGATCCTGGCACCTCCCCCAGTTCTGCGCCCTGCAGACTCCATTCTCACCAACCACCAGCTCACCCTGCCCCTGCTCATCTCTCCTGCTCCCCAACTTCCAGTCTTTCTGGAGCCACCAAGCTGGTCCACATACCTGCCAGTGCAGAGATAATCCTAGTGCTTCCTTCCAGGGCAGATCATCGGAGGCCGAGAGGCCAGGCCCCATTCCTGCCCCTATATGGCATTTATTCAGACCCTGACACCAGCGGGTCTGACCATTTGTGGGGGGTTCCTGGTGCGTGAAGACTTCGTGATGACAGCAGCTCGCTGCTTGGGAAGGTGAGGACTTAAAGAGCGTCTAGGCACCTGCAAAGCAGGTCCAGAAGAGTTCATGAGAGGAGCTATCGAAGGCAGGTTTCTAGCAATGAATAGGCTAAAAAAGACCTGGAGAAGGCCTGTGTGAATGGATAGAAAGGAGGATCTGATCAGAAAGAATAAGAGGGGGAGATGGAAGGCATACCATGGGGCTCAAACTGTGAATTCAAGCTCTTTTCCAACTTCTTGCAGGGGAGGCAAAATTTAAGGTCATTGAATCCTCCCCCACCCCCCATCTCAAGGCTGAGCGGTCTCCTGCATCTCAAGGGCAGGCCTAAGGCACAGAGTTCAGCCCCAGAGCCCTCCTGTCTCTTGGTTTCCTTGGCTGAGGTCTCACTACCCTGGGCAGTCACTTGACCTGTATCAGGGACTGCAGCTCCTGCAGCTCAAACCTACCTCCAGGCTCCCTTTCCTTTGCAGCCAAATAAATGTCATCTTGGGGATCCACAGTGTCACCGCTTCTGAATGGACGCAGCAGCGCATCCCTGTTCTCAGACCCATCCCCCACCCCAGATACAATCAGCGGAACAACCGGAATGACATCACGTTACTGCAGGTACCGACCCTCTGGTTCTTCAACTGGGTGGCTCTCTCCCAGCTTGGGGGGCTTCATGTGTCCTGGGACCATGGAGAGGGAATCAGGGCTGACTGCCGGGGTGGTGGTGGGCGTGAGGGGAGCATACAGTCCCTGAGTGCCTGCACACTTCCTGCCAGCTGGCGTACAGAGTCAGACAGAATGAAGCTATGAGGCTGGTAGCTCTGCCTCAGACAGAGGAAATGCTGAGCCCTGGGACTCAGTGCACCGTGGCCGGCTGGGGCCTCACCGGACAGAACAGGAGAGCAATCACACTCCAGGAGGTGCAGCTGACAATTCAGAGGGATGGGGAGTGTCACAGTCGCTTCGATTTCTACACTGGCCAAAAGCAGATCTGTGTAGGGGACCCAAGAGAGAGGAAGTCCACTTTCCTGGTAAGACAATGTAGGGTCTGCTGACAGTGCCCAAGACAGGAGGCCCTGGGCACAATGGGCAGTGGGGACAGATTCCATCTCCGTGGCTGCAGCCTGGGGTCCACACCAAAGTGACGGGGGGGATTTTCCCCATCCATCTGGTGTCTGGGGGGATAGGAGAAGTACCAGACAAGCAGGATGCTCCTGTGCAGTGTTTTCCTGGGGCCGGTGAGATATCTTGACCTACGTTGGGCTGGAGAAGTAACCACACTCAGGGCTGAAGCCCAGCAACGGGAAAATTCAGAAGCTTTTCTTCTGCACCCCACCACCCTCCCATCTCACACACAGCCAGCCCTGGAAGGAGCTCCCCTCAACCCCCGTCTTCTCTGAGGGTTGGGAGAGGGCAACAGCAGTGGGAGTCCTGGAAAACTGAGTGTCCCTTCCCTCCTCTGCCTGTAGGGGGACTCCGGTGGCCCCCTCGTGTGTAGCAACATGGCCCAGGGTGTTGTCTCCTACGGAGACAGGATGGGGACCCCTCCAGCAGTCTTCACCAGAATTTCCAGCTTCCTGGCCTGGATAAGGAGAACAATGAGACGCTTCCAAGAGTGGAAACCAGAGTGACATCCCACGAGACTGACTCTCCCTCTCTGGGACAGAGCCCAGCTCCAGGGCAGTTCCCAGAGCCTTAATAAACATCCTCGTCTAGAGTGGCAATAACTGATTTCTAATGTGTTCATTAAACATTATTTGTGCACAACAAAGTGTGCCAGGAATGAGGGTGAGCTTTGTCGAGGAAGATGGGGTCTCTTTCCCAGGACAAGTGAATCCCTGTTCCTACTGTCCTGGGGTCAGCAGGAGCCTCTTCCCTCCTCCAAACCACCCATTCTTCCATGTCCCCTCTACCCACAGGCTGGGGAGGGATGGAGGGACCTACCTCTCCCCAGAGTACGGCTTTCTATTCTCTACCTGCTAGAGTATTAAAGAGACTCCACACTATGTATTAAAGTGTACCCCCAAACCATGTACCATTGGTGTGAGAAGGATGAGTTGGACAGGCAAACCAAAGAGACAACTGAAATTCTAAATGAGGCCCAATTTAATATATGGTGAACAATTCTCAAACCACGGGGAAACAATAAACTTTTAATAGGTGTCATTGAAACAAAACAGAATCACTGGGTGAAAAAGATACAGTTGGGTCCATACTTCCTATCATAATCCAAGGTAAGACTCAAATGGAATCAAAGATCTAAGTGTTTAAAAATCAAGCCATGCAAGTACTAGAAGAAAGAAAAAAGATTTACTCTCTTAAAAATATCTGACAAACACCCATATCAAAGTTGCACTTTTCACGATGGCCAAGAGATGGGAGCAATCCCAGTGTCTATGGACAGGCGGAGTCTTTCTCCTAAACCCTTTCCCACACCAGCCCTCACTATGCTCTAGAACGGTGTTCTCATTTTCACTGTGATGAGAATCTCCTTCTGGGTTTGTTACTCTAAAATTAAACAAACCTCCACACAATATGTTGACGAAAATAAAATGCCTTTTACCCTGAAGATTAACCCATGACTAATACATCAATATTATATGGAAATAAAGGATTTCTGAAGTGACAGAATTTAAACCCAAGCTTTTAGCACCTTAAGGTAACTGTAGAGAATCAGCTAGGAGGCTTTGCATCCATCAGAATGTTAACTCCTCCTTGCAGTGTTACATTTCCCACCTGAATTCTTGCAGTTTCCATAATGTGAAATGGAATGATCCATATGCACATATCAAATCCAACTGGCTCTACACAGATATGCCTTGGCAAATTTGTCCATTATGTTTATGGGTTCAGTTCAGTTCAGTCACCCAGTCATGTCCAACTCTGCAACCCTAGGAATTGCAGCACATCAGGCCTCCCTGTCCATCACCATCTCCCGGAGTTTACTCAAACTCCTGTCCATCTAGTTGGTGATGCCATCCAGCCATCTCATCCTCTGTCGTCCCCTTCTCCTCCTGCCCTCAGTCCCTCCCAGCATCAGAGTCCTTTCCAATGAGTCAACTCTTCGCATGAGGTGGCCAAAGTATTGGAGTTTTAGCTTTAGCATCAGTCCTTCCGATGAACACTCAGGACTGATCTCCTTTAGGATGGACTGGTTTGATCTCCTTGCAGTCCAAGGGACTCTAAAGAGTCTCCTCCAACACCACAGTTCAAAAGCATCAGTTCTGCGGCTCTCAGCCTTCTTCACAGTCCAACTATCGCATCCATACATGACCACAGGAAATACCATAGCCTTGACTAGTTTGACCTTTGTTGGCAAAGTAATGTCTCTGCTTTTGAATATGCTATCTAGGTTGGTCATAACTTTCCTTCCAAGGAGTAAGCGTCTTTTAATTTCATGGCTGCAATCACCATCTGCAGTGATTTTGGAGCCAAAAAAAAAAAAAAAGAATTCTGACACTATTTCCACTGTTTCCCCATCTATTTCCCATGAAGTGATGGGACCAGATGCCATGATCTTAGTTTTCTGAATGTTGAGCTTTAAGCCATCTTTTTCACTCGCCTCTTTCACTTTCATTAAGAGGCTTTTTAGTTTTTCTTCACGTTCTGCCATAAGGGTGGTGTCATCTGCATATCTGAGGTTATTGATATTTCTCCCAGCAATATTGATACCCATGTTTATGGGTACTTCTTGTCAAAAATTCATTTGCCTAAAGTTCAGTGTTATGCCATTTTCCACAAAATGTTAACAATACATCTTTGACAACATTCAGTCATTTCCTCTAAATTTGATATCACCTACCCACAGGAATTGTCTCTTACTTATATGTTCTCAGGGATAACAGTCTCATTATTAAATGTCTGCATTGCCAGATGGAAAGAATACTTGATGATGAAGGGCAGGGGGAGAGGAGAGAGCAGTGGAGGAGCCCTCGTGAAGCCCTTCCTCTCTGTGACATTTACTTTGAGCCCCAGAGCTGAAGCTCCAATACTTTGGCCATCTGATGCAAGAGTTGACTCATTGGAAAACACCCTGATGCTGGGAAAGATAGAAGGCTGGAGGAGAAGGGAACAAAAGAGGATGAGATGATTGGATGGCATCACCGAGTCAATGGACACGAGTTTGAGCAAGCTCCAGGAGGTGGTAAAGGACAGGGAAGCATGACGTGCTATAGCCCATGGGGTCGCAAAGAATTGGACACAACTGAGCAAGTAAACAACAACAACCAGAGCACCACCCAGGTCAGGAATGCTCAGGAAACTCCCAGGACAGACCCGTCTCTCCTCCAAGCCTCTCCCTGCCAGTCAGCTCTCCAAGGCAGCTGTCTGCCTCCAGCCGCCCTGCTGGAACGATTTCTACAGCCCTTACCATGCCCATGTCCATAGGACAATTCCCTTCATGACCATTTCAGAAGCCAGTTCCACCACTCCTCACATCTCAGCACACTTCCTTATTAAGCAAACCTCAGCAGCAGAGCTTTGGCAAGAAAACATTTGGCACACCAAAAACTAGTGCAAAAGAACACTGTTCCTCCCGCTCTCTTTCTCTGCTTTCAACCTCTGTGCTTTGGAAGACCTACTGACTTGTCTGGAAAGTCACAAAACCATGACAAGCTCTAGGACGGAAACCCACCAGGAACTTCACTCCTGACCTGATAGCTCAGGCAGACTTCCGGTCCACAGAAACCTGGTGCCTGTGCCCTGGGGCAGAGCATCAGAGTCAGGAGAAGCCAGACACCGGCGATACATCAGAACTAGTAGCATCACAGAAGTGAAGGCTGGTGACCTTGATCATGGTTGTCTGAGTTTGTCTAGGAAAAGTGGGGACCCCAGGAGCAAGCCACCTTTCTCCAACTCATCCACCAACCTTGAGCTGGAGATAAGACAGCAGCCCAGGACCAGTCCCAATAGCTCAAAGAATATGTCTNTAGCATCACAGAAGTGAAGGCTGGTGACCTTGATCATGGTTGTCTGAGTTTGTCTAGGAAAAGTGGGGACCCCAGGAGCAAGCCACCTTTCTCCAACTCATCCACCAACCTTGAGCTGGAGATAAGACAGCAGCCCAGGACCAGTCCCAATAGCTCAAAGAATATGTCTTTCTTCTCGCGGAAACGTTAACAAGAAAAAGAAAAAAGAAAAACTCTCAGTATACAAAATCTGCCTAATACATCATGAATCATTTCAAGATTTTAGATGGCATGACCCCCAGAACAACTACAAACTTCAATAGGCTGATACCTATTGAGACCGCTTTATCACCAGCAATCCACTCCTGGACATATATATAGACAAAACTCTAATCCAAAAAAATATATGCAATCTATGTTCATAGCAGCACTATTCACAATAGCTAAGACATGGAAGCAACCTAACTGTCCATTAACAGAAGAATAGATAGAGAAGATGTGGCACATATATACAGTGGAGTACCATTCAGCCATAAAAAATAATGGAATAGCGCCATTGCAACAACATAAATGCAATTGAAGAGCATCATACTAAGGAAGTCAGAAAGTAAAAGATAAATACCCCATGAAATCACTTAATGCGAAATCTAAAATATGGCACAAATGAACCTATATTCAAAATAGAAACAGACTCATGGACATAGAGAAGAGACTTATGGTTGCCCCTGGGGAGGGGGTTAGGGGAAGGTTGGAGTTTGCAGATGTAAGCTATTACACAAAGAATGGATAAACAATAAGCCCCTGCTGTGTAGTGCAGATAACTATATTCATAGTTAATCATAGTGGAAAAGAATATTTTTAAAAAGAGTTATATATGTATATGCGTCACTGAATCATTTTGCTGTATGAAAGAAACACAACACTGTAAATCAACTATACTTCAATTTTTTAAAAAAGGTTGCTTTTTCAAGTTTCCACTGAATTTCCAGAAGTATAATTTTCACAGGCTATATTATGATTCACTGTTTTGTTGTGCAAAAAATTATGAAACCATTTTCACATCCAGAAATTTAACAGGCCTCTCTCCAAACACTTCCCCCCAGTACCCCATACTTGGTTTGCCCTGGCCCAAGAGATTCAGGTGCTTCTATTGATTAGCATCAGCTCTGCATGTTCTGGGGCTTTCCTGAGTTATGAGGCCTAGGATGGCACTAGGGGTTCCCGGAAAGACAAGACTCTTTTGTGCTCCTTACCTTCTGTCCCAGCGAGCCACGGTTAACATGAAGCTGTCTCAGGCCAGGAACCCCCCAACATCTGCTCCAGCCTTGTTTGTTGTCATAAAAACCTACAGATACCATGTACGGTGGGGAGCGCCATCTGACCTTTCTGCCCCATTTGATCTCCCCTGAAAGAGAAATTTCCCTGGAGTTCTGTCTTCATAGGAAACAGGACAGGAACTGGCAGGTGGCCTAAAACAATGGAACGTTCAGAGGATGATAGTCCTCAATGGTCTTTAGGGACCCAGCTCAGTGAGATGGGGGCCCCAGGCTCCCCTGCGCAGCACAGCAAGCTTGCAATGTGACCTGTTTCCCTGGTTAGTTCTTATCTCCCCATAGAGAGGAGAGGCTCAGCCCTTGTTCTGGAGCACTTCAAATACATGTGAGCGGGTGGGGATCTGTCTTCGAGATAAACCACCTGGAAGCTACTCTCTCTGACCTACTCTGGCTCTTTCTTTGTCCCTGAGCTTCTCAGACCCCCTGTGTCCTGCTTACTTCCAGATGAGGCTGGTTTCAAAAACTCAAAACTTTTGAGCCCGTGGAGCAGAATACCCTGGCTTCTTTTTCCCCCATCATGAGCCAGGCACGTAGTAAATGTCCCACAAATGCAGTTGGATATGTGAATGAACAGTCTCCAAAATTGCTTTGGGTCCTAATGTGATCTGAATTTCAGCACAGATTTATCTCTTTTAAGCAATTTAACTTTCAAGCCAAAGAGGACATGTGCAAGGATTAGAAACCAGAGTGAGGCGGGGAAATGGGAGGAGGGGGCCTGGGTGGAAGCCAGCCCCCATGAGGGCCATGGAATCGGTGGTGAGGTGACACCGTGAGGCTCGCCTGGGTTCTGGATACCTGCTCTGGTGGAGCAGAGTGGCTCAGGAGAGCGGGGTCAACGAGAGGGTGACATCTAGGAAACTGTGAGATGGCTCCTTCATTCTTGTTCTAGACAATAGCTCCTGGGACAAAGCAACTCACCCTTAGCTTTGGAAGTTACAACACATATTCTCAGCTTTCCCTCCCCACCAGGATCCTGTGCCACCCTAATTATAAATAACTTTCCACATGCCAGGGTGTGACCTATGAAAGGGAGAAGACCGACTAGGTCTCCATGGGAGTAGTCTTCTGTAATCTGCATGTCCAGCGGCAGATCTGGAATCTAGCAAGTTTCTGGGAATGGACTAAGCTGAGGAACATCATAGTGATAGTGTCGCAGGCACTGGGGGAGTGGTGCTGCTGGAATAAGCCAGGCCTCTGAGGACGGAGGGCCTTCCCTTGTGGTTCGGCTGGTAAAGAATCTGCCTACAGTTCGGGAGACCTGGGTTCAATCCCTGGGTTGGGAAGGTCCCCTTTAGAAGGGAAAAGCTACCTACTCCAGTATTCTGGCCTGGAGAATTCCATGGGCTGTATAATCCACGGGGTTGCAAAGAGTCGGACATGACTGCGTGACTTTCACTGAAGACAGGCACGGTCACTTACCTCCTTTAGCCCCAGGGGTTCAGCCAGTAAGAACAGGAGCAACGGCGTCTTCTCTGAAAAGCTAAGCAGGTCTGAAGCAGCATGCAAGCTCTCCTTCCAGGTGTTTTCAATCCTGAGCTTAAAAGGGCAGGCTCGGGCACCACCAATTTACTCCTGGTTCTATTGATTCTCAAGACACGAGCTTTCATCAGAAAAGTCTCTGTGGTAAGGGTGTTGCAGGAGCTGCATTCTCAGGCCCTTGATAGCACAACCAAATTCATCTAGAGAAAGTCCTGGATGGACTTTCTGAACAGAGAAAGTGTGTGTGTGGGGGGGGGAGGGGTGCTGGTGGCATTAATCAGAAATGGTGTCCCCTTCCTCTAATTTTGATCCTCTAAGACCATAAATCTGACCCCATCATGCCTTGAATTTGTCATTAGGTATCAAAAAGCATACAACTATCCAATTATACTCTGTAGAACTTCACTTTTTTTGGATAGCTGAAGAGGTTTGTTGTTGTTATCATTTTAAATGCAAAATTACCAAGCAAAAGTCTTTCCTAGAACACATTAGGAAAGAGCCTAGCCGTCCATCAGCTTCTTGGTAGTTTTAGGTAACTGCAAACTGTTGGGGATGGGGCTGAGGACCCGTGACTGCAGATGAAGTGGGGGTGTGGTGTCAGTGAGAGTGCCTGGAAGATAAGGTAGTGAGAGGATACAGTTTGAGAAGATGGGTTTGACAGACAAATGCACCTGAATTTATTTTATGGTCCAGTTACTGAGCGACTGAACTGAACTGAATACATCAATATTATATTCAAATAATAGATTTCTGAAGTCACATAGTTTAAAATCATGTTTTAACACTTTAGGGTAACTATAAAGAATCAGCTGGAGGTTCTTCTATATTCATCAAAATGTTAACTGGGCTTCCCTGATGCTCTAGTGGTTAAGAGTCTGCCCACCAATGCAGGGAACAACGGTTCGATCCCTGGTCTGGGAAGATCCCACATGGCGTGGAGCAACTAAGTCTGCACACCTCGGCTGCTGAAGCCCACATGCTTAGCATCCATGCTCTACAACAAGAGAGGCCACCACAACGGGACGCCTGTGCACTGCAACAAAGAGTAGCCCCCACTCGCCACAACTAGAGAAAGCCCGCGCGTGACAACAAAGAGCCGGTGCAGCCAAAAATAAACAGATAAACCTTTAAGAAATGTAGTTACTCCTTACCACGCGACATTTCCCACCTGAATTTTTGCACTTTCCATAATCTTGAGTAATCACTGAACACACATCAAATCCAGCTGATATATACAAAAACGCTTCAGTAAATTTGATCATCTTTTTATAGATATATCTTGCCAGAGGGTCATTTGCCCAATATTCAGTGTGAATTATTTATCAACAAAGTTTTAATCAGTGATACCTCTTTGAAAGTAATCAGTCATTTCCCCCCTTTATTTGCCACCACTCACCCATAGGAATTATGTCTTGCTTGTATGTTCTAGAGAAAAACAATCTAATTATTAAATATTTGCATTGCCAGGTGGAAAGAATACTTGACGGTGGGAGGAGAGAGAGGTGGAAGAACCCCCATATGTCCTTCCTAAGCTCTGTGGCATTTATTTTGAGCCCCAGAGCACCACCCAAGTCAAGACTCAGTTCCCAGGAAACTTCTAGTGCAGACTCATCTCCCCACCTAAGGATCTTCCAGCTATTGAGCCCCTTCAAGGCAGCTGCCTGCCTTTAGCAGCCCTGCTGGAAAGGTTTCTACAGACCTCACCATGCTCACCTCCAGAGGACAGTTCTCTTCTTGACCATCCCAAAAGTCAGGTCCACTACCTCTCACAGCTTAGCACCCTCCCCTATTAACTAAATCTCAGCAGCAGAGGTCTGGCAGGGGTCCAAAGTTTACTTAAGGAAAATATTCCTTGTTGTGTTCTCCACAGGCACTGGACTCTGATCTCCCAAGTCCTAGCCAGCCCTCTCTCAATCAGAAGGTATTGTTCTATTTTCTCCTGGTCCCGCTGGCCACAGGACCATTCAGCCTGCTGCTCTCAGATCTATCTGGATCCTGTGGCTTGGTCTAGGTCATCCTATCTTTTTCTCTGAAATGAAGTCTGCCTCCCTGGGGCTTTCTACTCATCCATACATCTCAGTGATATATGTCAGTGTTTGATATAAGTCAGTGTTTCACTAACTTGAGTTTAGTTGGAATCTCTGTGTTACTGTGACTTATCAAGTTATTTAAACCCTGTGAGAGTTCCTTTTTCATCTCTTGATTAAGGAATCCCCAAAGAATTCTGAGGATAAAATGACACAGTATGTTACAAATTCCTTCCAAAGTACCTGGGTGTGTAAAAAGATTTCAATAAATATTAAGCATTACTTCTCTTTCTTTTATTTCTTCTGTCCCAGCTCTGGAGCCACAGGAAGAACTTCACCTCAGGCAGTCTGGCAGCCCTTAATCTAGGGCAGCTATGATGTCTAGCGTCCTGTCAGTGTAACTCTCTTCTCCTAAAAAAAATAACACCTCCAGCTCGTCATCTATTCTCCTAAAGATATTCTGGAGTCCATTCACCTCTGAGGATCCTCTCTTGTGGAAGTCCTTCTCCAACTCCAAGACTAGTACCTCCTACACCAAGTCAAAAATTGAGTTTTCTCAAACCTCAGGATCAGGACTAGGGCTGTGGTTTCTGGAAGCAATTCCACAAATATTTCCACTGCATCCCCCATTCTTCTCAATACGTGCTGCTGCTGCTAAGTCACTTCAGTCGTGTCTGACTCTGTGCGATCCCATAGATGACAGCCCACCAGGCTCCTCTGTCTCTGGGACTCTCCAGGCAAGAATACTGGAGTGGGTTGCCATTTCCTTCTCCAATGCATGAAAGTGAAAAGTCAAAGTGAAGTCATTCAGTCGTGTCCGACTCTTTGTGACCCCATGGACTGCAGCCTATCAGGCTCCTCTATGCATGGGGTTTTCCAGGCAAGAGTACTGGAGTGGGTTGCCATTGCCTTCTTTGTCTCAATATGTGAAGTTTGTAGAAAGACTAGAGAGGCATGCCCAGGTAGGGGCAGTCACTTGAACTGGGGCCATTCTTCGCTTGAAAATAAGAGCAGATGCCCTCATCAGGCTTTGGATATCTTTCAGTTGTCCCAGATGAGCGAGGGTATTTGCTTCTCACCTCTTTCTTTAGCTTACAAGATGGCTCAAAGTATGGAAAGCGAGGCCTCTCTAGCCTGCCTGTACACATGCAGGAAAAGGCAGGAGGAACCTTGGCTTCAACCTGGTTGTCAGGGGCAGGATGATGTCAGGCAGGCTTGTTTGTGATGACTTGTTCCCTCCCCAGCTCGCTCTTCATCCCTTTTCTCTTACAGTCTGTTTGCACAGGTTTTGCCTCCTACCTATTAAGGTGTAAGTGATAAATGAGGTACAAGACTGACAACGTGATCATGCTCAAGGCTCTTGCATTTATATAAGAATCTCTTGCAAACTCAGGAGACACAAAGTAGAATGGCGATTCCCAGGGGCTGAGGGGAAGGGGTAATGGGGGATTACTACTTAATGGGTTAAGAGTTTCAATTTGGGAAGGTGAAAATTTGTTTTTTTTTCTTTTTGATTTGTAGAGTTTCTTCTTTTTTTATTTTTATTTTTTAAAATTTTATTTATTTATTTTTTTAGAGCTTCCATTTTACTTTATTTTACTTTACAGTACTCTATTGGTTTTGGCATACATTGACATGAATCTGCCACGGGTGTACACGAACTCCCAAACATGAACCCCCCTCCCACCTCCCACCCTACATCATCCCTCCGGATCATCCCCATACACCAGCCCCAAGCATCCTGCATCCTGCATTGAACATAGACTGGCAATTCATTTCTTACATGATAGTATACATATTTCAATGCTATTCTCCCAAATCATCCCTCCCTCTCCCTCTCCCTCTCCTTCTCCCTCAGAGTCCATAAGTCCGCTCTACACATCTGTATCTCTTTTGCTGTCTTGCATACAGGGTCCTCATTACCATCTTTCTAAATTCCATATATATGTGTTAGTATACTGTATTGGTGTTTTTCTTTCTGGCTTACTTCACTCTGTATAATTGGTTCCAGTTTCATCCATCTTATTAGAACTGATTCAAATGTATTCTTTTTAATGGCTGAGTAATACTCCATTGTGTATATATACCACAGCTTTCTTATCCATTCATCCGCTGATGGACATCTAGGTTGTTTCCATGTCCTGGCTATTATAAACAGTGCTGCAATGAACATTGGGGTACATGTGTCTCTTTCTATTCTGGTTTCCTCGGTGTGTATGCCCAGCAGTGGGATTGCTGGGTCATAAGGCAGTTCTATTTGCAATTTCTTAAGGAATCTCCACACTGTTCTCCATAGTGGCTGTACTAGTTTGCATTCCCACCAACAGTGTAAAAGGGTTCCCTTTTCTCCACACCCTCTCCAGCATTTATTGCTTGCAGACTTTTGGATCGCAGCCATTCTGACTGGTGTGAAGTGGTATCTCATTGTGGTCTTGATTTGCATTTCTCTGATAATGAGTGACGTTGAGCATCTTTTCATGTGTTTGTTAGCCATCCGTATGTCTTCTTTGGAGAAATGTCTATTTAGTTCTTTGGCCCATTTTTTGATTGGGTCGTTTATTTTTCTGGAATTGAGCTGTATAAGTTGCTTGTATATTTTTGAGATTAGTTGTTTGTCAGTTGCTTCATTTGCTATTATTTTCTCCCATTCAGAGGGTTGTCTTTTCACCTTGCTTATAGTTTCCTTTGTTGTGCAGAAGCTTTTAATTTTAATTAGATCCCATTTGTTTATATTTGCTTTTATTTCCAGTATTCTGGGAGGCGGATCATTGAGGATCCTGCTGTGATTTATGTCGGAGAGTGTTTTGCCTATGTTCTCCTCTAGGAGTTTTATAGTTTCTGGTCTTACATTTAGATCTTTAATCCATTTTGAGTTTATTTTTGTGTGTGGTGTTAGAAAGTGATCTAGTTTCATTCTTTTACAAGTGGTTGACCAGTTTTCCCAGCACCACTTGTTAAAGAGATTGTCTTTACTCCATTGTATATTCTTGCCTCCTTTGTCAAAGATAAGGTGTCCATATGTGTGTGGATTTATCTCTGGGCTTTCTATTTTGTTCCATTGATCTATATTTCTGTCTTTGTGCCAGTACCACACTGTCTTGATGACTGTGGCTTTGTAGTAGAGCCTGAAGTCAGGTAAGTTGATTCCTCCAGTTCCATTCTTCTTTCTCAAAATTGCTTTGGCTATTCGAGGTTTTTTGTATTTCCATACAAATCTTGAAATTATTTGTTCTAGTTCTGTGAAAAATACCGCTGGTAGCTTGATAGGGATTGCATTGAATCTGTAGATTGCTTTGGGTAATATATTCATTTTCACTATATTGATTCTTCCAATCCATGAACATGGTATATTTCTCCATCTATTAGTGTCCTCTTTGATTTCTTTCATCAGTGTTTTATAGTTTTCTATATATAAGTCTTTAGTTTCTTTAGGTAGATATATTCCTAAGTATTTTATTCTTTTCGTTGCAATGGTGAATGGAATTGTTTCCTTAATTTCGTTTTCTACTTTCTCATTATTAGTGTATAGGAATGCAAGGGATTTCTGTGTGTTGATTTTATATCCTGCAACTTTACTATATTCATTGATTAGCTCTAGTAATTTTCTGGTGGAGTCTTTAGGGTTTTCTATGTAGAGGATCATGTCATCTGCAAACAGTGAGAGTTTTACTTCTTCTTTTCCAATTTGGATTCCTTTTATTTCTTTTTCTGCTCTGATTGCTGTGGCCAAAACTTCCAGAACTATGTTGAATAGTAGCGGTGAAAGTGGACATCCTTGTCTTGTTCCTGACTTTAGGGGAAATGCTTTCAATTTTTCACCATTGAGGATAATGTTTGCTGTGGGTTTGTCATATATAGCTTTTATTATGTTGAGGTATGTTCCTTCTATTCCTGCTTTCTGGAGAGTTTTTATCATAAATGGATGTTGAATTTTATCAAAGGCCTTCTCTGCATCTATTGAGATAATCATATGGCATTTATTTTTCAATTTGTTAATGTGGTGAATTACATTGATTGATTTGCGAATATTGAAGAATCCTTGCATCCCTGGGATAAAGCCTACTTGGTCATGGTGTATGATCTTTTTAATGTGTTGTTGGATTCTGATTGCTAGAATTTTGTTGAGGATTTTTGCATCTATGTTCATCAGTGATATTGGCCTGTAGTTTTCTTTTTTTGTGGCATCTTTGTCAGGTTTTGGTATTAGGGTGATGGTGGCCTCATAGAATGAGTTTGGAAGTTTACCTTCCTCTGCAATTTTCTGGAAGAGTTTGAGTAGGATAGGTGTTAGCTCTTCTCGAAATTTTTGGTAGAATTCAGCTGTGAAGCCGTCTGGACCTGGGCTTTTGTTTGCTGGAAGATTTCTGATTACAGTTTCAATTTCCGTGCTTGTGATGGGTCTGTTAAGATTTTCTATTTCTTCCTGGTTCAGTTTTGGAAAGTTGTATTTTTCTAAGAATTTGTCCATTTCTTCCACATTGTCCAATTTATTGGCATATAATTGCTGATAGTAGTCTCTTATGATTCTTTGTATTTCTGTGTTGTCTGTTGTGATCTCTCCATTTTCATTTCTGATTTTATTGATTTGATTTTTCTCCCTTTGTTTCTTGATGAGTCTGGCTAATGGTTTGTCAATTTTATTTATCTTTTCAAAAAACCAGCTTTTGGCTTTGTTGATTTTTGCAATGGTCTTTTTTGTTTCTTTTGCATTTATTTCTGCCCTAATTTTTAAAGATTTCTTTCCTTCTATTAACCCTGGGGTTCTCCATTTCTTCCTTTTCTAGTTGCTTTAGGTGTAGAGTTAGGTTATTTATTTGACTTTTTTCTTGTTTCCTGAAGTATGCCTGTATTGCTATGAACTTTCCTCTGAAAATTTGTTTAGGATGGACAATAGTGGAGGTTGCACAATGATGTTCATTTACTTAATGCCACTGAACTGCACACTTAAAACTGGTTAATAGGTAAATTTTCTATTATGTATATTTAACTACAATTTAAAAAGTAATTTAAAGAAATAATTTCTTGCAACTGTTCTTCAGTTCAGTTCAGTTCAGTCGCTCAGTCCTGTCCGACTCTTTGTGACCCCATGAATCTCAGCACGCCAGGCCTCCCTGTCCATCACCATCTCTTGGAGTTCACTTAGACTCATGTCCATCCAGTCCGTGATGCCATCCAGCCATCTCATCCTCGGTCGTCCCATCCTCCTTCCCAGCATCAGAGTATTTTCCAATGAGTCAACTCTTCGCATGAGGTGGCCAAAGTACTGGAATTTCAGCTTTAGCATCATTCCTTCCAAAGAAACCCCAGGGTTGATCTCCTTCAGAATGGACTGGTTGGATCTCCTTGCAGTCCAAGGGACTCTCAAGAGTCTTCTCCAACACCACAGTTCAAAAGCATCAATTCTTTGGCTCTCAGCCTTCTTCACAGTCCAACTCTCACATCCATACATGACCACAGGAAAAACCATAGCCTTGACTAGACGGACTTTAGTCAGCAAAGTAATGTCTCTGCTTTTGAATATACCATCTAGGTTGGTCATAACTTAAAGTTCTAATAGTAGAAGACATTATTTAGAGAAAGTGGGCAGCTACCACTTCTGCACACAGATAGCATTGTTGGAGTTACTCTTCCCTTAAGAGAACTCTGGTTTCTAGATCAAGGAGAAGAGGCCCTGTGTCTAAATAATGTCATAGACCCCAGAAGTAGCTCCACCCAAGCATTTTTCATGTGTGAACATAACACAGAAGGAGAAACTGTAGGAGAGAATGAGCCAGAGGTGCTATCTGAAGAGAGGGCTGGGCTGGAAATAAAATGATGAGATCTACGATAGAAAGACGGAGAAGGCAATGGCACCCCACTCCAGTACTCTTGCCTGGAAAATCCCATGCACAGAGGAGCCTGGTAGGCTGCAGTCTATGGGGACGCTAAGAGTCGGACATGACTGAGCGACTTCACTTTGACTTTTCACTTTCACCCATTGGAGAAGGAAATGGCAACCCACTCCAGTGTTCTTGCCTGGAGAATCCCAGGGACGGGGGAGCCTGGTGGGCTGCTGTCTATGGGGTCGCACAGAGTTGGACACAACTGAAGTGACTTAGCAGCAGCAGCAGGATAGAAAGAAAGGAGGAGTGGGGGAAATCTTGCCCATTCTTCTATGATATTGATACTCTCTCCTACTTGGAGTTCACTGAGTTTCTTGGTTTTGAAGGTTAATACTTCACAGTTTTTCATCAATATTGTGAAATTTTCAACCATTATTTATACAAAAATTTTCAACTTTTTCTTTTCTATTGGAGTATGCATGCATGGACATGCTTAGTTGTGTCTGACTCTTTTGCGATCCCATGGACCCAACTTGCCAGGCTCCTCTGTCCATTTTTAAGGCAAGAATACTGGAATGGGTTGCATTTCCTCCTCCAGGGGATATTCCTAACCCAGGGATTGAACCTGCATCTCCTTCATTGGCAGGCAAGGATTCTTTACCACTGAGCCACCAGGGAAGCCCTATATTGGAGTATAGCCAATTAATAATGTGATTTTTTCAGGTACACAGCAGAGTGACTCAGCCATACCTATACATGTATCCATTCTCTCTCAAACTCCCTCTTTTTTTTTTTTTTTCTGCTCCTTTCTCTGTTGCTTCTCCTCCTGGGACTCCCTACTTGTAAGGTGCATGAGGTATTCCACATATCTGATATCTTATTCATTTTTATTCTTTTTTTTTTTTTACTTCTGTTCACTGAAAATTCCTAAAGCAATTCCAGATTTGTTAGTGATAGACTTCACAGGGGCAGCCAGCTACTCTCCTGGAATAATAGCCAAGCTTGACACAGGTGCCTTCTGCCCTTGGTCCAAGCAGCAGAGCTAGATGTGGATCAGGTGAGACAGGAGGAGGCGGGGAGAAGGAGAACAGAGAGACAATTGCTGATCAACATTATGTGGATCCACAGGGAGCCCTGGAGAAGGGAGGCTTGAGCCACATGTAGGGTACAAGTGTAGTCCAAGGTGGAGTCCAAATAGCTCAGAGGAAAGCTGTCTGTCAGAAAAATGTGATAGCACTGCCACATGCACAGGAAACCAGCTACAGAAACTGTGAAAACTCTCATGGTTCTATGTGACAAGATGCATTAAAATGATAAACACCTGCTTTGGCCTAAAATTATAGTTTATCCTCTTTGATTTTCTATACTTCCCCAAACATCATAAATAATATTTTATAGGTACATTAAAGCCCAATGTGGGGAGGAACGGTAAATCATCAAAGCTAAGAAGCCATGTATCCCCTTTAACTGTCATGTCTGGGGCAGAGAGTGAAAATGAGAAGATATATGCTCCTCCTTGCGGGTAAGGCCTGAGCCAATACATGCAAAGTATCTTAAACATTACGTCCAGTTTGAGATAAGATTCCAGAAGTCTTCTCATATCTATATTAAATTATAAAAGAACAAATAAAAGTAATTTAAACTGTTTGTCTGACTGCATGTATTCTAAGTAGAATCATAGCTTGGAACTTGCCCTTAAGGCTGACAATGCTTAAATACCCATGTGCAGAGAATGGCATGAGCAAATATGTCTGGTTCCTCACCAGGAGCAAGGAGCCTTGGTGGGCAGAATCTTTGCCCACATCATGGTCTTTCCTGGAACCCACATTACCTGGGCCAGGAGGGACAGAAGTGACCCAGAAAACTTAGAATGAATGACAAAACTTTGTTTATCCTCTTGCTGTTACTACCTGCATGCTTCCCAACTACTTTAATATTGGAATCTTTTAAATCTTCGAAATATCAACAAGTTGATAACAAAACTGGCTTTAGAAGGGCTACCTGGAACTGGACCATAAAATAAATTCAGGTGCATTTGTCTGTCAAACCCATCTTCTCAAACTGTATCCTCTCACTACCTTATCTTCCAGGCACTCTCACTGACACCACACCCCCACTTCATCTGCAGTCACGGGTCCTCAGCCCCATCCCCAACAGTTTGCAGTTACCTAAAACTACCAAGAAGCTGATGGACGGCTAGGCTCTTTCCTAATGTGTTCTAGGAAAGACTTTTGCTTGGTAATTTTGCATTTAAAATGATAACAACAACAAACCTCTTCAGCTATCCAAAAAAAGTGAAGTTCTACAGAGTATAATTGGATAGTTGTATGCTTTTTGATACCTAATGACAAATTCAAGGCATGATGGGGTCAGATTTATGGTCTTAGAGGATCAAAATTAGAGGAAGGGGACACCATTTCTGATTAATGCCACCAGCACCCCTCCCCCCCCCACACACACACTTTCTCTGTTCAGAAAGTCCATCCAGGACTTTCTCTAGATGAATTTGGTTGTGCTATCAAGGGCCTGAGAATGCAGCTCCTGCAACACCCTTACCACAGAGACTTTTCTGATGAAAGCTCGTGTCTTGAGAATCAATAGAACCAGGAGTAAATTGGTGGTGCCCGAGCCTGCCCTTTTAAGCTCAGGATTGAAAACACCTGGAAGGAGAGCTTGCATGCTGCTTCAGACCTGCTTAGCTTTTCAGAGAAGACGCCGTTGCTCCTGTTCTTACTGGCTGAACCCCTGGGGCTAAAGGAGGTAAGTGACCGTGCCTGTCTTCAGTGAAAGTCACGCAGTCATGTCCGACTCTTTGCAACCCCGTGGATTATACAGCCCATGGAATTCTCCAGGCCAGAATACTGGAGTAGGTAGCTTTTCCCTTCTAAAGGGGACCTTCCCAACCCAGGGATTGAACCCAGGTCTCCCGAACTGTAGGCAGATTCTTTACCAGCCGAGCCACAAGGGAAGGCCCTCCGTCCTCAGAGGCCTGGCTTATTCCAGCAGCACCACTCCCCCAGTGCCTGCGACACTATCACTATGATGTTCCTCAGCTTAGTCCATTCCCAGAAACTTGCTAGATTCCAGATCTGCCGCTGGACATGCAGATTACAGAAGACTACTCCCATGGAGACCTAGTCGGTCTTCTCCCTTTCATAGGTCACACCCTGGCATGTGGAAAGTTATTTATAATTAGGGTGGCACAGGATCCTGGTGGGGAGGGAAAGCTGAGAATATGTGTTGTAACTTCCAAAGCTAAGGGTGAGTTGCTTTGTCCCAGGAGCTATTGTCTAGAACAAGAATGAAGGAGCCATCTCACAGTTTCCTAGATGTCACCCTCTCGTTGACCCCGCTCTCCTGAGCCACTCTGCTCCACCAGAGCAGGTATCCAGAACCCAGGCGAGCCTCACGGTGTCACCTCACCACCGATTCCATGGCCCTCATGGGGACTGGCTTCCACCCAGGCCCCCTCCTCCCATTTCCCCGCCTCACTCTGGTTTCTAATCCTTGCACATGTCCTCTTTGGCTTGAAAGTTAAATTGCTTAAAAGAGATAAATCTGTGCTGAAATTCAGATCACATTAGGACCCAAAGCAATTTTGGAGACTGTTCATTCACATATCCAACTGCATTTGTGGGACATTTACTACGTGCCTGGCTCATGATGGGGGAAAAAGAAGCCAGGGTATTCTGCTCCACGGGCTCAAAAGTTTTGAGTTTTTGAAACCAGCCTCATCTGGAAGTAAGCAGGACACAGGGGGTCTGAGAAGCTCAGGGACAAAGAAAGAGCCAGAGTAGGTCAGAGAGAGTAGCTTCCAGGTGGTTTATCTCGAAGACAGATCCCCACCCGCTCACATGTATTTGAAGTGCTCCAGAACAAGGGCTGAGCCTCTCCTCTCTATGGGGAGATAAGAACTAACCAGGGAAACAGGTCACATTGCAAGCTTGCTGTGCTGCGCAGGGGAGCCTGGGGCCCCCATCTCACTGAGCTGGGTCCCTAAAGACCATTGAGGACTATCATCCTCTGAACGTTCCATTGTTTTAGGCCACCTGCCAGTTCCTGTCCTGTTTCCTATGAAGACAGAACTCCAGGGAAATTTCTCTTTCAGGGGAGATCAAATGGGGCAGAAAGGTCAGATGGCGCTCCCCACCGTACATGGTATCTGTAGGTTTTTATGACAACAAACAAGGCTGGAGCAGATGTTGGGGGGTTCCTGGCCTGAGACAACTTCATGTTAACCGTGGCTCGCTGGGACAGAAGGTAAGGAGCACAAAAGAGTCTTGTCTTTCCGGGAACCCCTAGTGCCATCCTAGGCCTCATAACTCAGGAAAGCCCCAGAACATGCAGAGCTGATGCTAATCAATAGAACCACCTGAATCTCTTGGGCCAGGGCAAACCAAGTATGGGGTACTGGGGGGAAGTGTTTGGAGAGAGGCCTGTTAAATTTCTGGATGTGAAAATGGTTTCATAATTTTTTGCACAACAAAACAGTGAATCATAATATAGCCTGTGAAAATTATACTTCTGGAAATTCAGTGGAAACTTGAAAAAGCAACCTTTTTTAAAAAATTGAAGTATAGTTGATTTACAGTGTTGTGTTTCTTTCATACAGCAAAATGATTCAGTGACGCATATACATATATAACTCTTTTTAAAAATATTCTTTTCCACTATGATTAACTATGAATATAGTTATCTGCACTACACAGCAGGGGCTTATTGTTTATCCATTCTTTGTGTAATAGCTTACATCTGCAAACTCCAACCTTCCCCTAACCCCCTCCCCAGGGGCAACCATAAGTCTCTTCTCTATGTCCATGAGTCTGTTTCTATTTTGAATATAGGTTCATTTATGCCATATTTTAGATTTCGCATTAAGTGATTTCATGGGGTATTTATCTTTTACTTTCTGACTTCCTTAGTATGATGCTCTTCAATTGCATTTATGTTGTTGCAATGGCGCTATTCCATTATTTTTTATGGCTGAATGGTACTCCACTGTATATATGTGCCACATCTTCTCTATCTATTCTTCTGTTAATGGACAGTTAGGTTGCTTCCATGTCTTAGCTATTGTGAATAGTGCTGCTATGAACATAGATTGCATATATTTTTTTGGATTAGAGTTTTGTCTATATATATGTCCAGGAGTGGATTGCTGGTGATAAAGCGGTCTCAATAGGTATCAGCCTATTGAAGTTTGTAGTTGTTCTGGGGGTCATGCCATCTAAAATCTTGAAATGATTCATGATGTATTAGGCAGATTTTGTATACTGAGAGTTTTTCTTTTTTCTTTTTCTTGTTAACGTTTCCGCGAGAAGAAAGACATATTCTTTGAGCTATTGGGACTGGTCCTGGGCTGCTGTCTTATCTCCAGCTCAAGGTTGGTGGATGAGTTGGAGAAAGGTGGCTTGCTCCTGGGGTCCCCACTTTTCCTAGACAAACTCAGACAACCATGATCAAGGTCACCAGCCTTCACTTCTGTGATGCTACTAGTTCTGATGTATCGCCGGTGTCTGGCTTCTCCTGACTCTGATGCTCTGCCCCAGGGCACAGGCACCAGGTTTCTGTGGACCGGAAGTCTGCCTGAGCTATCAGGTCAGGAGTGAAGTTCCTGGTGGGTTTCCGTCCTAGAGCTTGTCATGGTTTTGTGACTTTCCAGACAAGTCAGTAGGTCTTCCAAAGCACAGAGGTTGAAAGCAGAGAAAGAGAGCGGGAGGAACAGTGTTCTTTTGCACTAGTTTTTGGTGTGCCAAATGTTTTCTTGCCAAAGCTCTGCTGCTGAGGTTTGCTTAATAAGGAAGTGTGCTGAGATGTGAGGAGTGGTGGAACTGGCTTCTGAAATGGTCATGAAGGGAATTGTCCTATGGACATGGGCATGGTAAGGGCTGTAGAAATCGTTCCAGCAGGGCGGCTGGAGGCAGACAGCTGCCTTGGAGAGCTGACTGGCAGGGAGAGGCTTGGAGGAGAGACGGGTCTGTCCTGGGAGTTTCCTGAGCATTCCTGACCTGGGTGGTGCTCTGGTTGTTGTTGTTTACTTGCTCAGTTGTGTCCAATTCTTTGCGACCCCCTGGGCTATAGCACGTCATGCTTCCCTGTCCTTTACCACCTCCTGGAGCTTGCTCAAACTCGTGTCCATTGACTCGGTGATGCCATCCAATCATCTCATCCTCTTTTGTTCCCTTCTCCTCCAGCCTTCTATCTTTCCCAGCATCAGGGTGTTTTCCAATGAGTCAACTCTTGCATCAGATGGCCAAAGTATTGGAGCTTCAGCTCTGGGGCTCAAAGTAAATGTCACAGAGAGGAAGGGCTTCACGAGGGCTCCTCCACTGCTCTCTCCTCTCCCCCTGCCCTTCATCATCAAGTATTCTTTCCATCTGGCAATGCAGACATTTAATAATGAGACTGTTATCCCTGAGAACATATAAGTAAGAGACAATTCCTGTGGGTAGGTGATATCAAATTTAGAGGAAATGACTGAATGTTGTCAAAGATGTATTGTTAACATTTTGTGGAAAATGGCATAACACTGAACTTTAGGCAAATGAATTTTTGACAAGAAGTACCCATAAACATGGGTATCAATATTGCTGGGAGAAATATCAATAACCTCAGATATGCAGATGACACCACCCTTATGGCAGAACGTGAAGAAAAACTAAAAAGCCTCTTAATGAAAGTGAAAGAGGCGAGTGAAAAAGATGGCTTAAAGCTCAACATTCAGAAAACTAAGATCATGGCATCTGGTCCCATCACTTCATGGGAAATAGATGGGGAAACAGTGGAAATAGTGTCAGAATTCTTTTTTTTTTTTTTTGGCTCCAAAATCACTGCAGATGGTGATTGCAGCCATGAAATTAAAAGACGCTTACTCCTTGGAAGGAAAGTTATGACCAACCTAGATAGCATATTCAAAAGCAGAGACATTACTTTGCCAACAAAGGTCAAACTAGTCAAGGCTATGGTATTTCCTGTGGTCATGTATGGATGCGATAGTTGGACTGTGAAGAAGGCTGAGAGCCGCAGAACTGATGCTTTTGAACTGTGGTGTTGGAGGAGACTCTTTAGAGTCCCTTGGACTGCAAGGAGATCAAACCAGTCCATCCTAAAGGAGATCAGTCCTGAGTGTTCATCGGAAGGACTGATGCTAAAGCTAAAACTCCAATACTTTGGCCACCTCATGCGAAGAGTTGACTCATTGGAAAGGACTCTGATGCTGGGAGGGACTGAGGGCAGGAGGAGAAGGGGACGACAGAGGATGAGATGGCTGGATGGCATCACCGACTAGATGGACAGGAGTTTGAGTAAACTCCGGGAGATGGTGATGGACAGGGAGGCCTGATGTGCCGCAATTCCTAGGGTTGCAGAGTTGGACATGACTGGGTGACTGAACTGAACTGAACCCATAAACATAATGGACAAATTTGCCAAGGCATATCTGTGTAGAGCCAGTTGGATTTGATATGTGCATATGGATCATTCCATTTCACATTATGGAAACTGCAAGAATTCAGGTGGGAAATGTAACACTGCAAGGAGGAGTTAACATTCTGATGGATGCAAAGCCTCCTAGCTGATTCTCTACAGTTACCTTAAGGTGCTAAAAGCTTGGGTTTAAATTCTGTCACTTCAGAAATCCTTTATTTCCATATAATATTGATGTATTAGTCATGGGTTAATCTTCAGGGTAAAAGGCATTTTATTTTCGTCAACATATTGTGTGGAGGTTTGTTTAATTTTAGAGTAACAAACCCAGAAGGAGATTCTCATCACAGTGAAAATGAGAACACCGTTCTAGAGCATAGTGAGGGCTGGTGTGGGAAAGGGTTTAGGAGAAAGACTCCGGCTGTCCATAGACACTGGGATTGCTCCCATCTCTTGGCCATCGTGAAAAGTGCAACTTTGATATGGGTGTTTGTCAGATATTTTTAAGAGAGTAAATCTTTTTTCTTTCTTCTAGTACTTGCATGGCTTGATTTTTAAACACTTAGATCTTTGATTCCATTTGAGTCTTACCTTGGATTATGATAGGAAGTATGGACCCAACTGTATGTTTTTCACCCAGTGATTCTGTTTTGTTTCAATGACACCTATTAAAAGTTTATTGTTTCCCCGTGGTTTGAGAATTGTTCACCATATATTAAATTGGGCCTCATTTAGAATTTCAGTTGTCTCTTTGGTTTGCCTGTCCAACTCATCCTTCTCACACCAATGGTACATGGTTTGGGGGTACACTTTAATACATAGTGTGGAGTCTCTTTAATACTCTAGCAGGTAGAGAATAGAAAGCCGTACTCTGGGGAGAGGTAGGTCCCTCCATCCCTCCCCAGCCTGTGGGTAGAGGGGACATGGAAGAATGGGTGGTTTGGAGGAGGGAAGAGGCTCCTGCTGACCCCAGGACAGTAGGAACAGGGATTCACTTGTCCTGGGAAAGAGACCCCATCTTCCTCGACAAAGCTCACCCTCATTCCTGGCACACTTTGTTGTGCACACATAATGTTTAATGAACACATTAGAAATCAGTTATTGCCACTCTAGACGAGGATGTTTATTAAGGCTCTGGGAACTGCCCTGGAGCTGGGCTCTGCCCCAGAGAGGGAGAGTCAGTCTCGTGGGATGTCACTCTGGTCTCCACTCTTGGAAGCGTCTCATTGTTCTCCTTATCCAGGCCAGGAAGCTGGAAATTCTGGTGAAGACTGCTGGAGGGGTCCCCATCCTGTCTCCGTAGGAGACAACACCCTGGGCCATGTTGCTACACATGAGGGGGCCACCGGAGTCCCCCTACAGGCAGAGGAGGGAAGGGACACTCAGTTTTCCAGGACTCCCACTGCTGTTGCCCTCTCCCAACCCTCAGAGAAGACGGGGGTTGAGGGGAGCTCCTTCCAGGGCTGGCTGTGTGTGAGATGGGAGGGTGGTGAGGTGCAGAAGAAAAGCTTCTGAATTTTCCCGTTGCTGGGCTTCAGCCCTGAGTGTGNTTTTCCAGGACTCCCACTGCTGTTGCCCTCTCCCAACCCTCAGAGAAGACGGGGGTTGAGGGGAGCTCCTTCCAGGGCTGGCTGTGTGTGAGATGGGAGGGTGGTGGGGTGCAGAAGAAAAGCTTCTGAATTTTCCCGTTGCTGGGCTTCAGCCCTGAGTGTGGTTACTTCTCCAGCCCAACGTAGGTCAAGATATCTCACCGGCCCCAGGAAAACACTGCACAGGAGCATCCTGCTTGTCTGGTACTTCTCCTATCCCCCCAGACACCAGATGGATGGGGAAAATCCCCCCCGTCACTTTGGTGTGGACCCCAGGCTGCAGCCACGGAGATGGAATCTGTCCCCACTGCCCATTGTGCCCAGGGCCTCCTGTCTTGGGCACTGTCAGCAGACCCTACATTGTCTTACCAGGAAAGTGGACTTCCTCTCTCTTGGGTCCCCTACACAGATCTGCTTTTGGCCAGTGTAGAAATCGAAGCGACTGTGACACTCCCCATCCCTCTGAATTGTCAGCTGCACCTCCTGGAGTGTGATTGCTCTCCTGTTCTGTCCGGTGAGGCCCCAGCCGGCCACGGTGCACTGAGTCCCAGGGCTCAGCATTTCCTCTGTCTGAGGCAGAGCTACCAGCCTCATAGCTTCATTCTGTCTGACTCTGTACGCCAGCTGGCAGGAAGTGTGCAGGCACTCAGGGACTGTATGCTCCCCTCACGCCCACCACCACCCCGGCAGTCAGCCCTGATTCCCTCTCCATGGTCCCAGGACACATGAAGCCCCCCAAGCTGGGAGAGAGCCACCCAGTTGAAGAACCAGAGGGTCGGTACCTGCAGTAACGTGATGTCATTCCGGTTGTTCCGCTGATTGTATCTGGGGTGGGGGATGGGTCTGAGAACAGGGATGCGCTGCTGCGTCCATTCAGAAGCGGTGACACTGTGGATCCCCAAGATGACATTTATTTGGCTGCAAAGGAAAGGGAGCCTGGAGGTAGGTTTGAGCTGCAGGAGCTGCAGTCCCTGATACAGGTCAAGTGNCTATCTAGGTTGGGCATAACTTTTCTTCCAAGGAGTAAGTGTCTTTTAATTTCATGGCTGCAGTCACCATCTGCAGTGCTTTTGGAGCCCAAAAAAATAAAGTCTGACACTGTTTCCACTGTTTCCCCATCTATTTCCCATGAAGTGATGGGACCGGATGCCATGATTGATGTATTAATCACAGGCTAATATTTACAGTAAAAGTCATTTTATTTTAGCCAACATATTATGTAGAGTTTTGTATAACTGTAGAGTAAAAACCCAGAAGGAGACCCTCATCACATGGAAAATGAGAACATTGGTCCACAGCACAGTGGGTTGGTGTGGAAAAGAGTTTCGGAGAAAGACTGTCCGTAGACGCTTGGCTTGCTCTCATCTCTTGGACATTGTGAATAGCACAGCTTTGATATGGGTGCTTCTAGATATTTTTAAGAAATCAATTTTTTTCTTCTATTTTTCCTATGGTTGATATTTTCATTTAGCCCTTTGATCCCATTTGAGTGTTATTTAGGTTTATGATGAGATGCAGACCCGATTTTATCTTTTTTCCCCAAATGACTATCTATTTATTTCATTGCAATCTATTAAAAATTCATTGTTTTCCAGTGATTTATGCTGCCACATTTATTCTTAAATTGAGCCTCGTGTGGAATTTCAATTGTTCCTTTGTTTTTTATGTCCTATCCAGGCCAATGACATGTGGTTCTCAGGTACCTAAGGGGGCATCTCTGGTAGGGTGGAGAGCAAGGAACCTTACTCTGGGAAGAGGTAGGTCCCTCCATCCCTCCCCAGCCTGTGGGTAGAGGGGACACAGAGAAATGAATGGCTTGGAGGAGGGAAGAGGCTCCTGCTGACCCCAGGACGGTAGGAACAGGGATTCACTTATCCTGGGAAAGAGACCCCATCTTCCTCGACAAAGCTCACCCTCATTCCTGGCACACTTTGTTGTGCACACATAATGAACACATTAGAAATCAGTTATTGCCACTCTAGACGAGGATGTTTATTAAGGCTCTGGGAACTGCCCTGGAGCTGGGCTCTGCCCCAGAGAGGGAGAGTCAGTCTCGTGGGATGTCACTCTGGTTTCCACTCTTGGAAGCGTCTCATTGTTCTCCTTATCCAGGCCAGGAAGCTGGAAATTCTGGTGAAGACTGCTGGAGGGGTTCCCATCCTGTCTCCATAGGAGACAATGCCCTGGGCCACGTTGCTACACACGAGGGGGCCACCGGAGTCCCCCTACAGGCAGAGGAGGGAAGGGACACTCAGTTTTCCAGTACTCCCACTCCTGTTGCCCTCTCCCAACCCTCAGAGAAGACGGGGGTTGAGGGGAGCTCCTTCCAGGGCTGGCTGTGTGTGAGATGGGAGGGTGGTGAGGTGCAGAAGAAAAGCTTCTGAATTTTCCCGTTGCTGGGCTTCAGCCCTGAGTGTGTTTGCTTCTCCAGCCCAACCCAGGTCACGGTACCTCACCGGCCTCAGGAAAACACTGCACATAAGCATTCTATGTGTCTGGTACTTCTCCTATTCCCCTAGAGACTGGATGGATGGGGAAAAGCCCCCCGCCCCCAACATCCCTCTGATCTAGGCCCCAGACTGCAGCCATGGGAATGTGGTCCGTCCCACTGCTCAGTCTGCCCAGGGTCCCCCGTCAGTGTTGGTAGATGCCATGATCTTACCTGAAAGGCAGACTTCCTCTGTCTCGGGTCCCCCACACAAATCTGTGTCCGGCCATTGTATAACATGAAGCGTCTGCTGCACAGCCTATTCCTCTGCACCCTCAGCTGCACACACTGGAGCGTGTCTGTTCTCGTGTTCAGGCTGGTCAGGCCCCAGCCAGCCACGGTGCACTGGGTCCCAGGTCTCAGCCTGTTGTGAGTCTGAGGCAGAGGCACCGGCCTCACAAATCGATTACGCTGGACTCTGTTCTCCAGCTGACAAGAAGCGAGCAGGCACTCAGGGACTGTCTATTCTACACTCACCCCATGCCCGCCACTGCCCTGGGAGTCTGCCCGGCTTCCCCGCCTCCCTGATCCCTGGACACAGGAAGCCCCCCAGGCTGGGAACGAGCCGCCCAGCTGAAGAACTAGAGGGTCGGTACCTGCAGTAACATGATGTCATTCCTCTTGTTCTGCTGAGTGTGTCCGGGGTGGGGGATGGATCTGAGCACAGGGATGTGCTGCTGGGTGCTTTCCAATGTCCTGATGTTGTGGGCCCCCAGGATGACATTCATTTGGCTGCAAAGAAAAGAGAGCCTAGAGGTAAGGTTTGAACCACAGGAACTGTGGTCCACAATACAAGTCAAGTGACTACACAGGGTTGCCAGACCTGAACCAAGGGAACTGAGAGACAGGAGGGCTCTGGGACCGAACTTTGTGCCCTAGGTCTCCCCAACCTTGAGCTGGAGGTGGTGGAGGACATAGTGATTTTGAATTTTGCCTCCCCAACAAGAGATTGCAAAAATACCTTGAAGTCATAATTTGAGCCCCAGTGCATACATTTCATCTCCCCGTCTTGTTCTTTTTGATTAGGTCCTCCCCCATTCACAATGGCCTGCTTCTTGTCCCCCAGGCTCTACATGGTCTTTTTTTTTTTTTTTAACCCATTCAATCCAGAACCCTGCTTTCAGTGACTTCTCTCGTGAACTCTTCTGGGCCTGCTTTGCTGGTGCCCAGAAGTCCCTTAAGTCCTCACCTTCCCAAGCAGTGAGCTGCTGTCATCACGAAGTCGTCACGCACCAGGAACCCCCCACAAACTTTCCGACCTACTGGAGTTCGGCTATGAATAAATGCCATGTAGGGGCGGGAATGGGGCCTGGCCTCTCGGCCTCCGATGATCTGCCCTGGAAGGAAACACTAGGATTATCTCTGCACTGGCAGGTATGTGGACCAGCTTGGTGGCTCCAGAAAGACTGGAAGTTGGGGAGCAGGAGAGATGAGCAGGGGCAGGGTGAGCTGGTGGTTGGTGTGAATGGGGTCTGCAGGGCGCAGAACTGGGGGAGGTGCCAGGATCCTGCAGAAAGTGCTGCTGGCTCTCCATCCAGCCTCAGCGCCCTCCCACCTGCCCGGAAGGTGCAGCCAGCTGTGGCCTCCCTCACAGGAAGGTTTCTCTGCTGTGGGGATGGTGCACCCAGAGCCCTTTGGTGCCGCCTCTCCCTGAAGTTCTATGGCACTTTCTTCCTTGGGGAACTTTCCAGATCCCTATGAAGTCCGGTTTATGAATTTAAGGATCTAGAGATGAGCTGATGGGCCCACTATTGCTGTATCTTGATCCCCTAGGCTCTGACACAGGGGCTGCAACTGAGTTCAGAGAGTACATTTATATAGCAGGTGGTATAGGCCAGAGTTTTATGTTCACTACGTTACTTAACTCTCATGGCGACTCTCCAGGTAGGCCTGATATAATTCCTGCCCTCTGAACCTGAAGCTGGAAACTGGACTCATGCAAGCTGCCCAGTGATACCGGGCTAGCAAGTGTCTGGGTGGTCTGTGTTCAGAGTCTATCAGGTAGAGTTGGGCCCCTGAGGGTGGGAACGGTCACTCACCTGCCCGAGCCCTGGGGGACAGGAGAAAGGCCACCAGGAGCAGGAGCGGCCGCATCTTCCAGGCGAGGCTGCCCAGTCAGTTGATGCCCCTACTTCCTCCTGCCAGATTTTGATCCCCGGGAGAGGAAGGAAAGGTGAAGGTGGGGGTTTGAGGATAAAAATAAATAAATAAATAAAAATAAAAATAATACATCATTACCAAAAAAAAAAAAAAAAGAAAATCTTATGAAAGTTAAAGTTCTCTGCATATATAAATACCTGTAGGTTATCACTTATTCTCAAAGCTGCAAAGAACTTAATCCTTTCCCTAATGCATGGTTTATGCTTGCAACCTCCTGAAATTTCTTTATGCATCTAAAAATTAATATGTAGAAAACAGGAGGGAAAAAGTAAAAATTAGAATAACAGCTTTATTAGTGCCTTAGCATTTGGGTAATTGAAAATCACTGTTACTTACATTTTTTCAGCACTTCATTTTATTTTAGAAACTTTAACGTAATTATTTTTTTTTTAGAGGAAAGATAAAGAATAGCATGAAAAGAAATGGGAGTCAAATATATATAAGCCTCTGAATGAAGATGTGCATAGGGGATTTCATTCACAATGACTAGCGTTTTATGCCAATCTTTCCTCCAAAAACTACCAAAGCAAACCTGTTTAAAATGTCTAAAAACCTGAAAAGCCTTGAAGAACTGCCAATGCAGATGTGACTCAGGCCACAACTGAAGGAATAACAAGCGTCCAGTTAGATAATTATTCTCGTTCAGTGTAAATTTTCTGAACCCGCAAAATTTGAACTTCTGTTTTTGTTTTTCGAACTTCTGTGTGAATGAGCATACAATGTGAGTGGTGTGGAATTAAAGCCCAAGACCCTCGCAGGCAGTCTAATCAGCCCCCCCACCATGATAAGCTGGGAATTAAAAGTCTACACACTCCAAGTAACAAAAAAAGAGTTAATGGGCTATTCCTTGCATGTAATAGCATGAAAGATGGTATTATCTAGATTTTCACAGCCTCTCAGACCTTGAACTTCCTTCCATTAATGTAGTTACAGACTGTTTCCCAAAGTACCTAGCAAAATCAAATACAAATGTAGAGGAAATTCACTTAATTTCAGTGTTTGAATTACACCTAAATATTGTTTTTCAAATGTAATAAGTATATAGTCAAATATGAAAAGACGAACAAGCAAACAAATACAGGATACCATGACGAAGAAATAAGAGATAATAATAGAGGAAAAAAACTTTAATTATTGGGATAATGTTATTAGCAAAATAAAATACAGATTGCAAAACAATTGGCTGAAATAAAAGCTAGCTTTAAACACACTCCAGGGAACATTAATCTTTAAAAATGACACAACATCTGAAAAAGAGCTAAATACAACTTCTAAAAGCAAAAAATATGAAAATGACAAAGTCAAAAAGTTAATAACAGATTAGACAAAGATGGGAAGAGAATAACTAACCTGAAAGAGCTCAGAAAGAATTGTCCAGAATGGAGCACAGACAGGCATAAAGATAAAAATATAGAAAATAGAATTAGGAGGTTGAACATATGTTGAATTAGGAGAAAATCAGGAAAGCAAAGGGAAAAAAGTAATATATAATGACATACTAGGTGAGATTATTTTTTAAGCTGATAACAAAAATGCAGTTAGAGGTTAGAAAAAGATAAATAAATCTCAACCAGAATACAAAAAAAGAAATTGATACTTAGAAATCAATATTATAAAGAAATGGCAGAAAATTTAAGGGCAAGTAGATTAAGATATGGAGAAGGCAATGGCACCCCGCTCCAGTACTCTTGCCTGGAAAATCCCATGGACAGAGGAGCCTGGTAGGCTGCAGTCCACGGGGTCGCGAAGAGTCAGACACGACTGAGCAACTTCACTTTCACTTCTCATTTTCAGGCATTGGAGAAGGAAATGGCAACCCACTCCAGTGTTCTTGCCTGAAGAATCCCAGGGACAGGGGAGCCTGGTGGGCTGCCGTCTATGGGGTCACATAGAGTCGGACACGACTGAAGCGACTTAGCAGCAGCAGCAGCAGCAGATTAAGACAAACAGATTAAACACTTTCAAATGAATGGCAGGTCAAAGGCTGAATTTTCAACAGCAGCAGTGAGTGGATGCTCTCCAGGAAGAAATATCTTCATATCATTCGTGAAGATTTTAAAACTTATCCTATAAATTGATTTGTAATGATATAGATTAGTAATGGGCTTCCCTTGTGGTTCAGCTGGAAAAGATCTGCTTGCAATGAGGGAAAGCTGGGTTGGAACTCTGGATTGGGAGCCCCTTGAGGAGGGAAAGGCTATCCACTTCAATATTCTGGCCTGGAGAATTCCATGGACTGTATAGTCCATGGGGTCGCAAAGAGGCAGACACGACTCGGCAACTGTCACTTTCATTTCACTTCAGTGATATAGAAGTTATGAATAGCTAATGAAAAAATGAATACATAATGAACATCTTAACCAACAAAAGCAGATTACACGCTTGAAAAGTACATGCAGATGTTGACCATATTTTAAGCCATAGATTAGGTCTCAAAAGTGTTTAAAGGATTTAAATGATATATCATATTTAATATGCCACAATGAGTTTAAACTAGAATTTCATAACAAGAATATGAGCAGGAAAACCTTATATCTTAAAAACTAAGGGAATAAACTGCTAAATACAGTGGTTCCTTGAGCAACAGGGGTTTGAACTGAATGGGTCTACTTATACACTGATTTTTTTCAATAGTAAATAATAGACTACTGAGCTATCCATGATTGGTTGCAAAACCACAGAACATGAGGGCCAACTATAGGTTAGTTATACCTGGATTTTCTACCAGGTGAAGCGTCAGTGCCTCTTATCTCCTATGCTGTTCGAGGGTCAACTGGAAACCATGAGTAAAATCATAATGAAAACAAAAAAACATCAAAATGATTAACAATGATGAAATTAATTTATAGTAAAACTTGTTAGGTATACAGAATAAAGATGAAACTTGACCATTTAACACTATGCCTCAAATTAACTAATTGCAAGGTAAAAAATTAAACCTTTGAATATAGGAGAATTTCTTTATACACTCATCACTGTAAAAACAATTTATACAGATATAAGAAGCACTAACTCACAAAGAGTCGGACACGACTGAGTGACTGAACTGAACTGAACTGAACCATCAATAATAATGGATGAGTTGATCTACATTAAAAATGTTGGGGTGTACATGAATAAAGATGAAATTCTGATTACCAAAGACACTATTGAGATAGTGAAAAGTACAGCCAAATGGTGGGAGAACTAAGAAAGAGTTTTTATCTGGGAGATATATATATACATATGTATATATATATCATATCCATATTAACTTCTAGGTCACTGGGAAGCCAGTAATTTTGTAAATTAGTGGTAAAGAATCTGCCTTCCAGTGCAGGAGACACAAGAGACATAGGTTCAAATAAAAAAGAGAGAGACATGGGTTCAATCCCTGGGCAAAGAAGATCCCCTGGAGAAAGAAATGGCAAACCACTCCAGTATTCTTTTTTTTTTTTTTTTTTTACTACTGGGAGAAATACATAAACAGTACAAGATTTCTCTCTATTACTTCTTTTTTTTTTTTTTAATCTCATGAACTTTTTTTTTTAATTTATTTTTTTACACGAACTCCCAAACATGAACCCCCCTCCCACCTCCCACCCCACATCATCCCTCCAGATCATCCCCATACACCAGCCCCAAGCATCCTGCATCCTGCATTGAACATAGACTGGCAATTCATTTCTTACATGATAGTATACATATTTCAATGCTATTCTCCCAAATCATCCCACCCTCTCCCTCTCCCTCTCCTTCTCCCTCAGAGTCCATAAGTCCGCTCTACACATCTGTATCT
>SJYX01008233.1:7354-18279 GCA_006410675.1 Oreotragus oreotragus | reverse complement strand
TAGTTTTTTCTTCTCTTTCTTTATTAATCAGTCTAATTAAATGTTTATCTGTTTTACCTCCCTTTAAAAAACAACAGCAAATTTTGGTTACTGATTGTCTCTGCTTATCTAATTGCTTTTCCAATAATTTCTACTGTGACATTAATAGTTTTATGTTGTCTCACCTGTTTCAGAGTCTCTACTTTTCTTCAATTTTTTTCTCTCTGTTATTCAGATTTCAAAAATCATATTTATCATCTAATTTCTGAATATTATTCCTCCTGCAACTTTAGATCTACTATTATATACATTGATCATGTTTTAATTTCAGTTATTTGAAATATAAAACTATATTTGTACTTTTCAAAAATATAATTTTATTTTCATTTCAAAACTATAATTATATTTCTCTATTGGTATTCATTTGTGGATTCACTGCCATTATATCTCTTATTTTTTTAATACAGTTTCCTTTAATTTGAATATATTTACATTAGCTGCTTTGAGTTTTTTTTTTTTTTTTTCTGTCCTGTTAAATTTTACACTTGGTCCTATCAATCAACTTTCATCAATAGAGTCCTTTATGTTTCTTTGAATGTCTCATAACTTGGGGTGAAAATTTAACATTTTTGAGAACATATGATACCAAGTCTAAAATAAGTTTTATAGTCCTGTGAGTTGTTTTTGTATTTTTTAAAATTAAATTCCTAATCTTATTGTAGAATCTGTCTCCTCCATGATGAGCAGCCTGTGATTCTTTACTTATTTTTCTCACTATTATTAGTGTTATTCTCATTATGTTTATGCTTAAATGAAGTTGCTCAGTCGTTTCTGACTCTTTGCGACCCAATGGTCTATAGTCTACCAGGCTCCTCACTTCATGGGATTTTCCAGGCAAGAATACTGGAGTAGGTTGCCATTTCCTTCTCCAGGAGACCTTTCTGACCCAGGGATCGAATACAGGTCTCCAGAACTGCAGGCAGACACTTTACCCTCTGAGCCACCAGGGAAGCTAATCTCCCCCGTGTCTTTATGGTTTATTGGTCATCTCACTATGTGGATAGAAGATGTGCTCTAAATCATTGTTCCCATAAGGTGCATACCTTCTTCAGGTTGATTAGTGAGTGGCTTGGGAAACACATTCAGAATTGCAGCTAGTTCTCAAGTCTGCATCATTTATATTTCTCAAGCCTTCTCAGGTTTCCCTGACAAATGTGCAAACTTTTCCATCAGCCAGTGATAAGTGAAGAACTTATCTCAGATTTTCTATGGAGCCGATTTCTAGGACTTCTCAATTAAATTTCAGGCTGGTCTATTGCTCACCCAATCAGGATGACCACACTGGACTAACAAATATATAAATTTCTCCTCCTCCCCAATTTTGTCCTATCTAAATTCCCACATTAGCTGCCAAAACCATAGGTTTTCACTGACAACTCCAAACTGAATCAGTTCCCTAAGACTTTGGTTTTTGCGGCCTTCATGTCAATGGTTAAAACAATAGCTTTTGTTGACCCTATTGGGGTGTGAAGTAAAGATGAAAGTAACTTAGACAAAAAAAGCCATAGATAACTCTGTCTTCTAGCCTATAGCTCTTGAATTAATTATGAGTAAATTCTTACTAACCTTTCATCTGCTTTTGCTTGGTATCCAATACCTTCAAATGTTGCTTCTGACATTTTTCTTTTAATTTTATACTTATTTGGGGAGTGGGACAGGAGGGAGAATTTGGCAACATCTTCATGCTGCCATAACCAAAAGTCCATTGTAATTTAAATAAGGGTATTTACTTCTAGGTTCTTTAAATAATTAACCTGAAATTCCTTTATTGGATGGGATTCATTTGCTTCTTTTCATCCATATTTATTTGGTAAATTCAGTCAGTCAAGAGACTTATCTGAGATTTTTTGTAGAGGAGTTGGGTGGAATTATGATGAAACAAATTTTTTTTTCCTGTCTTCAAGTTATATTTTTACTCAGATATATCAATAGGTTTTTTAAGCATAACTGATTCACTTTGCTGTACACCTAAAGATAACAAAACATTGAAAATCAGCTATAATAATATAATCCAATAACATTTTTAAAAATAAAAAGCATATAAGTTAATGTATCAAAACTTCTAAAATAAAGGGTAAATGAATGCATAAAACTGCTGTATACAGTATGTGGATTGATTCTAAGGCAAAATTTAAAGATTCTTTCACAAGCAAATAAATAATGTAGCTGGAAAACAGAATAATTATAAGATTATTCCAATAGTTCAGGTAGGTTAAAAATCATAACTAAATAATGTGCTTTATTTAATTAAAGGGCCTGGTAATAGTCTGAGCAGTAGTTTAGGCTATGATTATTCTGGGTCTTTGGTTTACATATGTGGATTACTGAAAAAAAATATTTATCTTCCCAATATATTTTTTGTATGTGTGATTTTGTGCATGTTGTTTAAGAATTATGAGATCTCAGTTTATGTGCAACATGATTAAAATAAAGTAATTTTCTATATGTCAGTCAGAGTAGGAGTACTCACAAAATTATAATATTTTAGGGATGATGATACTAGTAGAAATAGCAGTAATGAGGCAAGAGGTGATACCAATAAACACTGATTCACAGTACAGAATCAAAAAATATGATACTTTAGCAATAACACAAGTCTAAGGACAGAAATGGTCTGGACCTAATAGAAGCAGAAGATATTAAGAGGTGGCAAGAATACACAGAACTATACAAAAAAATATCTTCATGACCCAGATAAAAACGATGGTGTGATCACTCACCTAGAGCCAGACATCCTGGAATCTGAAGTCAAGTGAGCCTAGGAAGAATCACTATGAACAAAGCTAGTGGAGATGATGGAATTCCAGTTGAGCTGTTTAAATACTAAAAGATGATGCTGTGAAAGTGCTGCACTCAATATGCCAGCAAATTTGGAAAACTCAGCNCAAAGAAATAGAGGAAAACAATAGAATGGGAAAGACTAGAGATCTCTTCAAGAAAATTAGAGATACCAAGGGAACATTTCATGCAAAGATGGGCTCAATAAAGGACAGAAATGGTATGGACCTAACAGAAGCAGAAGATATTAAGAAGAGGTGGCAAGAATACACAGAAGAACTGTACAAAAAAGATCTTCATGACCCAGATAATCACGATGGTGTGATCACTCACCTAGAGCCAGACATCCTGGAATCTGAAGTCAAGTGAGCCTAGGAAGAATCACTATGAACAAAGCTAGTGGAGATGATGGAATTCCAGTTGAGCTGTTTAAATACTAAAAGATGATGCTGTGAAAGTGCTGCACTCAATATGCCAGCAAATTTGGAAAACTCAGCAGTGGCCACGGGACTGGAAAGGGTCAGTTCTCATTTCAGTTCCAAAGAAGGGCAATGCCAAAGAATGTTAAAACTATTGCACAATTGCACTCATCCCACATGCTAGTAAAGTAATGCTCAAAATTCTCCAAGCCAGGCTTCAACAGTATGTGAACCACGAACTTCCAGGTGTTTAAGCTGGATTTAGAAAAGGCAGATAAAACAGAGATCAAATTGCCAACATCCGTTGGATCACAGAAAAAGCAAGAGAATTCCAGAAAAACACATACTTCTTCTTTATTGATTACCCCAAAGCCTTTGACTGTATGGATCACAACAAACTGTGAAAAATTCTTCAAGAGATGGGAACACCGGACCACCTGACCTGCCTCCTGAGAAATCGGTATGCAGATCAAGAAGCAACAGTTAGAACCAGACATGGAACAACAGACTGATTAGAAATTGGGAAAGGAGTACGTCAAGGCTGTATGTTGTCACCTTGCTTATTTAACTTATATGCAGAGTGTATCATGAGAAATGCCAGGCTAGATGAAGCACAAGCTGGAATCAAGATTGCAGGGAGAAATATCAATAACCTCAGATACACAGAAGACACTGTCCTTATGGCAGAAAGTGAAGAGGAACTGAAGAGTCTCTTGGTGAAAGTGAAAGAGAAAAGTGAAAAAGTTGGCTTAAAACTCAACGTTCAAAAAACTAAGATCAAGACATCTGGTCCCATCACCTCATGGCAAATAGATGAGGAAACAAAGGAAACAGTGTCAGACTTTGTTTTGGTGGGGGGAGCTCCAAAATCACTGCAGATGGTGACTGCAACCATGAAATTAAAAGACGCTTGCTCCTTGGAAGAAAAGTTGTGACCAACCTTGGCAGCATATTAAAAAGCAGAGACATTACTTTGCCAACAAAGACCCATCCAGTAGTCATGTATGAATGTGAGAGTTGGACAATAAAGAAAGCTGAGAGCTGAAGAACTGATGCTTTTGAACTGTGGTGTTGGAGAAGACCCTTGGGCCGCAAGGAGATCCAACAAGTCCATCCTAAAGGAAATCAGTCCTGAATATTCATTGGAAGGACTGATGCTGAAGCTAAAACTCCAATACTTCTTTGGCCACCTGATGTGAAGAGCTGACTCACTGGAAAAAACTCTGATGCTGGGAAAGATTGAAGGCAGGAGGGGAAGGTGACAACAGAGGATGAGATGGTTGGTTGGCACCACCGATTCCATGCACATGAGTTTGAGCAAGCTCTGGGCATTGGTGATGGACAGGGAAGCCTGGTGTGCTGTAGTCCATGGGGTTACAACGAGTAGAACACAAGAGAATGAACTAAACTAAAACATAATTAAGTGCTAAAAGAATTGAAAACTGCAGTTCTTAGACAGTTGTGTTCTCTATGTGTCTGTAGTCATAACAGATTTACAATCTGCTATTGAGGAGGCTTGCCACTGATTGCATATATCTTAGAATATGACATAAGCAGAATCACCTCTTTTTAAGATGATGCAGGAAATGTGTTTTGTGGGNAGCCTTGATGTACTCCTTTTCCTATTTGGAACCAGTCTGTTGTTCCATGTCCAGTTCTAACCATTTCTTCCTGACCTGCATACAGATACTTGCCTATAACTTAACCCTGTAACTTTGGATAATCTTGACAGTTTTAAGTATTTGAATTAGTTATAAAGCTATGGAGTGTTTATTTCCACTTGGTTTCATAGTATGCCAATCTTAGGCTGTAGTTGTTAGGTTCATCAGAACTCTTGTATTCTTACTGAATATGCCCAAACCAAGCTGGTTATTTTTCCTCTGAAACCTTCTTTTGTGTTTTGTGTCTTGGTTAGATCTTGTGATCAGGTTGTTGTTAACCTTTCCAACCTCATCTCATATCTCTTTCCCCTATCCACAGCTTTCTTCCAGTTCCTAGAACACTGTAACACTGCAGAATATTTCCCACTCAGAAGAGTTTACACTTTCTGTTTTTTGTTTATTTGGTGCCTGAAATATTCTCCATCGAACTCTGGATTTTGCTCATCTTCCATTTTTCTGCTAAAAAGCCACCCCCTCAAAGGGATCTGCTCTGATCACTGTATCTAATTAAACTCCTCCCTACCTCATAAACTCTGTTTTATTTTTTATAGTACTTATCACTGTATGATATTATCTTCTTTATTTACTTACATGTTTTCTTTCTGTACTAGACTTATAAGTTCAATGAAGGATTGGGACCTCAAATGTCTTATGACTTCTGTACATTAACTATCTAATATAATGTCTCAGTATATGAGTGACTGAATCGAGCAAGCAAGTGATAGTATGAGTTCAAAGGGAATTCTTGCTCATTTGTGCTGTTGTGGCAGGAGTGGTTTTTACTTCTCATAATTCCTGGAGCCTGGCACATACCAAGGCTCAAGTAACAGAAAGAGGCATTTGGCAAAGCAACCAAAGGCAAGCAGATGCTTGTGGCATCATAGCCAATACAATATATGTTAAGGCCATTCTGGGAGTGCTGTAGTTCTTATTGTCTGATAATTCTCCTTTCTGCAGCATCCATTCCCCACACCTCTCTAAGTCTGCTCCTCCATGAGGAAAAAAAAAAAAAAGATCGAAATTGAGGAGAAGGACTCAACTGGGATGGAAGTTGAGGGTTTAAAGAAACCCATGGGACAGGCAGGGAGAAGAGAAGAAAAAGAAGGCCTCGGGAAAGACTTCTATTCCCCAATGGGTGAATGGATTCCATCATTAGTCAAGTACTTGCAAAAGTTACAAACTCATGGTCATCTAGAATCCTTCCTCAGACTTCCTCCTTTTCTTTCTTGAAAGTGAAAGTCACTCAGTCATGTCCGACACCATGGGACAGGCAGGGAGAAGAGAAGAAAAAGAAGGCCTCGGGAAAGACTTCTATTCCCCAATGGGTGAATGGATTCCATCATTAGTCAAGTACTTGCAAAAGTTACAAACTCATGGTCATCTAGAATCCTTCCTCAGACTTCCTCCTTTTCTTTCTTGAAAGTGAAAGTCACTCAGTCATGTCCGACTCTTTGTGACCCCATGGACTATACAGTCCATGGAATTCTCCAGGCCAGAATACTGAAGTGGTTAGCCTTTCCCTTCTCCAGGGGATCTTCCCAACCCAGGAATCAAACCCAGGTCTCCTGCATTGTAGGCAGATTCTTTACCAGCTGAGCCATGAGGGAAGCCCAAGAATACTGGAGTGAGTAGCCTATCCCTTCTCCAGGGGATCTTCCCAACCCAGGAATCCAACTGGGGTCTCCTGCATGGCAGGTGGATTCTTTACCAACTGAGCTATCAGGGAAGCCAAGCCATAGTTGTATCCTGCCACTGAGATCTCCCCATTCCACTCAATTCATCCCACTAATACTATATATTTTGTCCTAAATGTCATTCACACAAAACATTGTGATGGCCTTTGTAACTACTGTTTTGGCTTTAGTTTCATTCTTTCCAACCAGTCATCCATACTGCTGGTTGAACAATCTTTCTAGAGCATACGTCTGGCCATGTCATCTCTATTTCAGTCATGCCCTCAGACCTTATAGCCTATGGACTAAAACCCTTATTTCATTTTTTAAAAACTTTAAGTATAGTTAATTTAAAATATTATATTTCAGATGTATACCATAGTGATTCAATATTTTAATAAATTATATTCCATTTAAAGTTATTATAAATTATTGGCTGTATTCCTTGTGCTACACAGTATTTTCTTATAATTTATGTACTTTATACATAGTGGTTTGTGCCTCTTAATCCTCTACCCCTATCTTGCCATCTCCTAGTTCCTCTCCCCACTGATAAGCACTAGTTTGTTCCCTGTATCTGGGAGTCTGTTTCTGTTTTCTTATATTCATTAGTTTGTTGGAATTTTTAGATTCTGTATATAAGTGATTACATATAGTATGTGTCTTTCTTTGTCTGACTTATTTCGCTGAGCATAAAAGCCTCAAAGTCTATCCATATTGTTGCAAATATCAAAATTTCTTTCTTTTTATGGCTAATATCCCATTGTAGGCTTCTCTGGTGGCTCAATGGTAAAGAATCTGCCTGCCAATGCAGGAGATGTGGGTTTGGTCCCTGGGTCAGGAAGATTCCCTTGAGAAGGAAATGGCAACCCACTCCAGTATTCTTGCCTTGAAAATCCCATGGACAGAGGAGCCTGGCAGGCTACAGTCCATGTTGGTCACAAAGAGTTGGACATGACTCAGTGACTAAACAACAGTATCCATTTTACACACACACACACACACACACACTATATCATATACATTCATCTGTTGAACATTTAAGTTGGCTTCTGTATCTTGCCTATTGCAAATACTGCTTCTATGAACACTGGGGTACAGATATCATTTCAAATTAGTGTTTTCATTTTCTGCAGATATATTCCCAGGAGTGGAATTGCTGGGTCATATGGAGAAGGCAATGGCAGCCCACTCCAGTACTCTTGCCTGGAAAATCCCATGGATGGAGGAGCCTGGTAGGGTGCAGTCCATGGGATCGCAAAGAGTCGGGCATGACTGAGCGACTTCACTTTCACTTTTCACTCTCATGCACTGGAGAAGGAAATGGCAACCCACTCCAGTATTCTTGTCTAGAGAATCCCAGGGATGGGGAAGCNTGGCAGCCCACTCCAGTACTCTTGCCTGGAAAATCCCATGGATGGAGGAGCCTGGTAGGGTGCAGTCCATGGGATCGCAAAGAGTCGGGCATGACTGAGCGACTTCACTTTCACTTTTCACTCTCATGCACTGGAGAAGGAAATGGCAACCCACTCCAGTATTCTTGTCTAGAGAATCCCAGGGATGGGGAAGCCTGGTGGGCCACCATCTCTGGGGTCGCACAGATTCGGACATGACTGAAGCAACTTAGCAGCAGCAGCAGCAGCAGCAGCAGCATGGTAGTTCTGTTTTTAGTTTTTGAGAAACCTCCATACTGTTATCCACAGTGGCTACATCAATATACATTCCCACTAACAGTGTATTAGTAGTGTATAAGTGTTCTCTTTTCTCAACATCCTTTCCAAGTCTGTCCATCCTTTCCAAGTTTGTTATTTGGGATCTTTTTGGCGACAGCCATTATAACTCATGTGAAGTGATATTTTATTGTGGTTTTGATTTGCATTTCTCTGATGATTAGTAATATTGGGCATCTTTTCATGTGACTGATTATTGACCATTTATATCTTTGGGGAAATGTCTATTCAGGTCTTCTCTATATTTTTAAATCAAGTTTTTTAGTTGATTTCCTTTGCTGTGCAAAATTTTTTGTTTAATTAGGTCCTATTTGTTTATTTATCTTTTTGTTTCCTTTGCTTACGGGACAATCCAAAAATATATTGCTAACACTTATGTCAAAGACTGCTCTACCTATGTTTTCTTCTAGGAGTTTTATGATTTCCAGTCTTACATTTAGGTCTTTAGTCCATTTTGAGTTTATTTTTATATATAGTGTGAAAGAGTATTCTGATTTCATGTTTTGACATGTAGCTGCCAGTTTTCACAGCACCGCTTATTGAAGAGGCTATCTTTTTTCCACTGTATATTCTTGCCTCCTTTGTCATAGATTTATTGGCCATAGGTGCATGAGTTTATTTTTGTGCTTTCTATACTGCTCCATTGATCTATATTTCTATTTTTGTGTGGTATCATACTGTTTTGATTACTGGAGCTTTGCAATAAAATCTGAAGTCAGAGAGTGTGATGCCACAAGCTTTGTGTTTTTTGTTTTTTTTTTTCCTCAAGATTGCTTTAGCTCTTCAGGGTCTTTTGTACTTCCACACAAATTTTAGGACTATTTGTTCTAGTTCTGTGAAAAATGGCATGGGTATTTTGTTAGGGGTTGTGTTAAACCTGTGAATTGCTTTGAACAATATGGACATTTTAACAATATTAACTTTTCTAGTCCATAAATAATGGCTACATTTCTATTTGTTTGTATGATCTTCCATTTCCTTCATTAATGATTTATAGTTTTCAGAATATAGATCCTTCACTTCCTTGGTTAAATTTATTCCTTCATAGTTTATTCTTTTTGATATAATTATAAATGGGATTGTTTATTTGCCTTTCTATGATAGTTTCTTAGTGGTGTATAGAACAGAAACAGATTTCTGTATATTAATTTTGAATCCTACAACTTTGCTGAATTTATTAGTTCTAATACTTTTCTAGTGGTGAATAGCATTTTCTATGTGTAGTATTATGTCATCTGTAAATAGTGACCTTTTCATCTCTTTCCTTCTAATGTGGATGCCATTTTTTTCTTATCTGATTGCTGTGAATAGGACTTCCAATATTATGTTAAATAAAGATGGTGAGATTGGACATCCTTGTCTTATTCCCTGATTTTAGAGGAAAAGCTTTTAGCTTTTACCATTGACTATAACAGTTGTGCATTTGTTCTAGATGGCTTTTATTATTTTGAGGTATGTTGCCTCTATGCCCACTTTCTGGAGAGTTTTTATTACGAATGGGTGTTGAATTTTGTAAAAATTTTCTGCATCTATTGAGATGATCATGTGGCTTTTGTCTTCTTTTTGTTAATGGGGTGTACCACATTGATTGATTTGTGGATACTGAACCATGATTGCATCCTAGAATAATTTGCACTTGACCATGGTATATAGTTCTTTTTTGCATATTGCTAGATTTGGTTTGATAATATTTTATTGAAGATTTTTATATCTATATAAAAATCAGATATTAGCCTATGATTTTATGTTTTGTAGTGTCTTTATCTAATTGGATATCATGGTAATAATGGCCTTGTATAATGAATTTGGGGATGTTTCCTACTCTTCAATGTTCTGGAATAGTTGAAAAGGATAGGTGTTAATTCTTCTTTATATATTTGGTAGAATTCCCCTGTGAGACTGTCTAGTACTGGGCTTTTGTTTTTTGAGAATTTTTTGATTACTGATTTAATTTCCTACTAGTGCCCAGTCTGTTCAGAGTATCTATTTCTTCCTGACTCAGTTTTGGAAGAGTGTATGTTTCTAGGAATTTATGCATTTCATCTAGGTTGTACAATTTGTTGGCATATAACTGCTCATAGTATTCTCTTATGATTTTTTGTGTTTCTCTAATAGTCATTGTAATTTCCCCTCTTTCATTTTTTAATTTATTTGGGTCTCCTCTTTTAATGAGTGTGGCTTAAAGTCATATCAATTTCATTTATCTTTTCAAAAATTCAGCTCTTGCCTTCATTGATCTTTTCCATTATTGTGGGTTTTTGTTTTCTTTTTGATCTCTACTTAACTTATTTCTCCTCTAATCTTTATAATTTCCTTCCATCTGCTGACTCTTGGTTTTCTTTGCCCTTTTACTAATTCCTTTAGGTGATAGGTTAGGTTGTGTATTTGAGAGTTCCCTTGTTTCCTGATATAGGCTTTTTGCCATAAATGTCCCTCTTGGTATTTGCTGCATCCCATGGATTTTTGAATCAGTTCAGTTCAGTTTAGTCGCTCAATCATGTCCGACTCTTTGTAACCTCATGGACTGCAGCACAACAGGCCTCCCTGTCCATCACCAACTCCTGGAGTTTACTCAAACTCATGTCCTCTGAGTCAGTAATGCCATCCAACCATCTCATCCTCTGT
>SJYX01008232.1:298865-324789 GCA_006410675.1 Oreotragus oreotragus | reverse complement strand
TCATGATGATGACGGCTGAGTGACATGCCTGACATGCCTCGACAGCAAACCACCTTAGCGATGAAACCTCGAATTAGAACAAAGAGCAGCAAACAGAACATGAACACAAGAGCTTAAATGATGCCGTTTATAACAGCGCCCAAGAGTCTTAAGAGAGAGTCCAAAGGGATCAGCTAACGGAAGACATGTAAGGTCTCCACTCACAAGACTAAAAAACACTCGTGCTGACTGTAAATATGCCAATCTCCCCTAAATGACCAGGGTGACTGCAACCTCATTTCAGACCCCAGGAGGGCTCTGTTCTCCTGGGGAGTGGAAACTTCAAGCTGACCCTGCCCTGGACGTGGACATGGACTGGGCCAAGAGTGACCAGGGCCCTGCTGAACAAGGACACGGGGGAGGACTTCCTCTACCAGACGCCAAGACTTCAAGATACTGCCGTTAAGACAGCGTGCGACTGGCTGGAGGACGAGAGAGCAGACCAGAAGCCTGGGGACGGACCCGCAGACACTGCCCCGGGGCCCGCCAGAGGCGGTTACGCAGCAGGGATGACAGTGTGCAGTGCCCGACAGCTACACATCCTCCATGGCAAAGAGACCCAAACACGGAAGCTTCTAGAAGCGCGTGAGAGAATGGGTCTGGAGGTGCAGAGGAGACTTAACAGCACAGAAAGCAACAGAAGGAACGGGAGATTGGAGCACCTAACATTAAGAACTCTTGGTCATCAAAACACCGTCAGCGAACTTAGGAACTCGTCTGCAGATGGGAAAAGGCCCGTGTCGCAGCCCCGACACAGGCCTGTCTCAGGCGCTGTGTACAGAGCACACACACAGGCTTCTCAATCACTGTAAGCCACTGGACTGTCACGCCACGCCCTGCTCACCTGGAGACGTGAGGAAGGTCGCAGTGCTTTCAGGACCACCGGGGGTGAGGGCCCTGCTTCTAGAATACCAGACTGTGCTCCCCGGGGGGAAGGGGCTGGCGAGGACGGGGAGGAAAGAGCCTGGCGGCCAGTGGATGGGCAACCAGGGGCCTGCCACAGCGCCCTCAGGCCAGACCCAGGCGCGAGCCCAGCTACCCGTCTCATCTCCACTGCCGGCGGCCCCTTCGCAGCAGAGCTGAGTGTGGCATCGGAGCCCATCTGGCCCCAAAGCCCCCACCACCTCCCACCTGGCTCTTCACAGCAGAAGCGTGCTGACCCCTAGGCTAGAATGCCCTCTTTGGTCCAGAGTATTCACCGATCGAGGCCCGGGAGAGGGAATCCCCTGGAAGGCCTGAAGGGGATCACCGTTCAGCATGACTATTTCCGAGCTGAGAGTTATTCAACCAGACTTTGTGTCCTCGGTGAAAAGCAAGAAGTATGGCAATGTCACAGAATCACCAAAGTGAACTACTTAAGACGAGAATCATGGCCTGTGTTTAGAAACTATTCACTTAAAAAAGCAATCCTGGGGCTGCCTGAAAGAAGCTGCATTTGCTCCAAACAGACGCCTGTAAGTGATCTCTCTCTCCTTGATCGGAGTGGAGCAGACACAGGCCGCGGGGTGAAGCGCCCCCAGCTCGGCGGGAAAGTGCGCGCCCGCATCCTGACGCCAGGCTGTCTGCGCCCCGCACACACCTCTGAGGGCGGGTGTAACACTCCTGTGAAAAGTGAGGCCCAGCTGCCTCCACAGCCCCCGCCAGGGAGGTCGCGCCTCTGGCCGCCTCCACCCCTATTTCTCCTGCTTTGAAAACAAACCAACAAACAAGAGCCCAGGCTCGCCCGAGCTGCCTTCCTCTTAACTGTATTTGAAACTTCAAAATGACTATGACGATTAAAAACAAATGAAAGCAATGGTAGTGTTAGGAGGAAAAAAATTCATCCTGAAACCATGTAATTTTGACTTTGATCACACAACATCAGTGTCAACACTGGGGCTGCTTATTTTCCCCAAAACTCAAGAGAAAGCAAAAATAAACCAAACCGCCCGGCTCACAGCACCGCCCTCTAGAGAACACCCCCAGAATCACACGGGGTTTTGCTGCTGCTCAGCCACCCGCAAGAGTCTGATGTTTCCGGGGAGTGGAATGACGTCTATGCTCTCAAATGATGAGAACTCACTCATACTCCTCGAGACACCTACACATCTTCTCAACAGCTTCTTCTTATGTCTCAACTTTTTACTCATAACTTCAGAGTCCTCGCTGCCTGGCTGTCCCCTCCAACAGTCCCCTCTGTACCTTTCCAAAACATGCCCCGAAAGAGGCAGGCTTCCTTTGTGTACATGGGGAAGCAAGACACATCAAGCCAGTAACTGCTTCCCGCTTGATATTAACAGCCACGTCATCTTTAAAGACACAAAACCACCTTCTCAAAATTGAGACCGAGAGTCTATTCAATGCTTGAAAGAGGCGCGCTCACACTATTAATGAGGACTTTAAAGCCCACTATGACTGGATCCTTCGATCAAAGTTCTAAAATCAACAACTCTGCTAAAAACAGGTGCAGCTGCTATGGAAATACATTTTGGAGGCTCTTCAAAATTTAAAGATAAAATTACCATATGACCCAGCATTTCCCATTTCTAGGTATTTATCTGAAGAGAATAAAAACACTAACTCAGAAAGATACACATTCCCTTTTGTTCACAGTAGCGTTACTTACAGTAGCCAAGATAGGGAACAACCTAAGCGTCCGTGAATGAATGTGCAGAGATGTGCGGTGTGTACATACACACATCTGCTGTGTAACACCTCAGAATTTACCACTCGCAGACACGGAAGAACTGTGGACACGAAGGGGCTGAGGACCCAGAGGCCACCTGTGAGTTACACGGGGACTTTCACCTGTGTGCAGGGCCGGCACCCCCAACACCCCCACGGTGTTCATCAAGGGCCAACGGTAAATAAGTATCAACCACCTTGAGACACAAATGTGTCCATGTTCCCGCTGGACTTGAAAAGCTGGTTCCAATTTTTATGTGAGCTAACAATATTTTAAAAACCAGGTAACTTCAGGCTGAGCAGCAGCCACCCAGCACTGGTCACTTGATTTCAAACCCCACCCCCAACGCTGGTTCTCCCCATTATATGTCCATGTTATATACAGAAATTTCTATCTCATGGTTTCCAAAACTCCAAGTCCTATACTAAAAGGAAGTAAGTACTTGGCAGTTAAAGCAACTTCTCATTCATAAAATTGAGCAGCACAGTTAACCTGTCATCCTCCGTGGTGACGGCGATTAGGCTTAATGCCAAGAGCCTGGAAACAGGGAACAAGAGGAGCCTTGCTCCTGCTGCACCGCCCCTCTAACAACCCCGCGGGGTCCCGTGGAGGCCGAGGTCGGGGGCGTCCGGCCGTCCTACACTCTCCCACCTCTCGTGGTACCACTATCTGTGCGAACACCGTGCTGACGTCTCAGCCCTGCCGCCCCCATCTGACACGTGACAGGTAGACTCACAGGATGAGATACAAAATCCTTACCCTGTTACCAACATGAATCAATCACAATCGTGGGCATGCCTCGGAACATACCATGTCTCGTTAACTACCTGACTGGAGGGGCGGATCAGAACCAGAGACCGTCCCTGTTAAGGCTCTGATCCCTGCAGACTCCCAGAAATTGCCATGATGACAGCTATCAGCAGAATCGGTCCCGTGGGCTGGAGAGAGAAGGCTGCTGTTGAAAGTGGACCCCCCCACTCAAGCTGCCAGCCCCAGGGAAGTGAGGGGCTTCCAGACACAGTACACATTTCAGGCTCCATAGCTCTCACCCCCTACCCAGACGGAGCCAAGTGTTTTAATTTTCAAAAGTAAACTTTAAGGCTCCTGACCACACCCACCCCCCAAGGATGAAGCAGGTCACGGGACAAAAGGCATCAGGACTCTTATCAGCTACGTAAACCCCTGAAGGCAGATGCCAGACAAGCCTGGGCATTCTACCCGCTGGCGTGGGAGCTCCCGTCCTGCATGGGGCCAGGAGGATGTGCACACACACGGGCTCAGACATGAGACGTGTGTGGTCCCCGGGTAAGGCTGACGTGGACGTGAAGTCTTCATGTTTTGAAAAAGTTAAACTACCCTCCCCTTTGCCCCCACCCGCTCCCAATAGGCAAGGGTTACATTAAGAAAATCAACAGAAAAATGAATGCAAACAGGCAATTGTAACAAACAATGATACCATTTTCTGCCTTCTCATCAGGCAGGTAAATTTATGAAGAGTTGATTAAGAACAGGTGAATGGGCATCTGGTCTTCAAGTTTGTTTAGAGATGAATTTGCTCCCATCGATCAAAACCTTGGGTCCACTGTAGCCCTTGCGTTCACCCTTGCTCACAGCAGCAAGTGTATAGCCTCAAATGACTCAGGAGGACACCCTCTCTACACGTGTGTCCCTGTGGGTATAAACTCGCGTGGGGTGGGGGTCGCGGGGCGAGGAGATGAGGCAAAGCACAGAAAACGGCGAGCGTGCAGACAAAGGGCAGACGTGCTTTCCTCGCACTGCCTCCCAGCACCCCCGTAAGGCTGAGTTCATACTAAAAACAAAAAAAAAAATCAAGCTTATAACTTAAAAAGAAGTGAGGCAGAGATGAGTCTTAACAAAGAAAGTTCTCCAAGACGCGACGTCAAGTGAGAAAGACAAACCCAAGCACGTTTATGGAGCAGGACTCCAGGCTGAAGAGTCCAAGCAAACGGAAAAACATCTGGACTGACTCGCGAGGAATCAGGACCGTTCCCTCCGGGGAAGGAAACGGGATTCCGCGGGGAGCACGTGATGGTACACTGTCCCGTTCCGCTCAGCGTGCTTGTCCAATCCACAGCATTTATGGATTATGCTTTTGAACTGTGGTGCTGGAGAAGACTCCTGAGAGTCCCTTGGACTGCAAGGAGATCCAACCAGTCCATCCTGAAGGAGATCAACCCTGGGATTTCTTTGGAAGGACTGATGCTAAAGCTGAAACTCCAGTACTTTGGCCACCTCATGCGAAGAGTTGACTCATTGGAAAAGACTCTGANGGTGTTGGAGAAGACTCTTGAGAGTCCCTTGGACTTCAAGGAGATCCAACCAGTCCATTCTGAAGGAGATCAACCCTGGGATTTCTTTGGAAGGAATGATGCTAAAAGTGAAACTCCAGTACTTTGGCCACCTCATGCGAAGAGTTGACTCATTGGAAAAGACTCTGATGCTGGGAGGGATTGGGGGCAGGAGAAGGGGACGACCGAGGATGAGATGGCTGGATGGCATCACGGACTCGATGGACGTGAGTCTGAGTGAACTCCGGGAGATGGTGATGGACAGGGAGGCCTGGCGTGCTGCGATTCATGGGGTGGCAAAGAGTCGGACACGACTGAGTGACTGAACTGAACCCTAAAAAAAAATCAGTCTGGATTCAGATTGCAATCTGTCAGTTTGCACCTAGGACTCTAGACTACTCTCTTACCAGATATAAAAATTCTTTCTGTAATAAGAAAGGTGAATCTTTAAGGTCACTATAGGGTTGACTCTTTTTTTTATATTCATCCTCTTTCGGACTCATTTTAAAGCATTGATTTTGATTTGGTTTCCTGACTAAATGAGGAGGTGAAGAATCTAAAGAAGAATTAGAAAGATGGTTGGAAATCCATATTATAAGACAAAAATGAATAAAAAGTTTAGCAGATTAAAGAGGAGATGGTAACCGTACATAAACTTGGACTTTAAAAGGGGTTATGTAGAAGTACAGCCTACAACTTGTCCCTGTCTCTATAGCGATTAGAACAATGGGAAGTCTACCTGAGGCTCAACATGAATGATATTAGTTCATAAAGAATAACTAGAAAAGAAATATCTATTGACCTGTTGGTGTCTCTTCAAGCTTTATTTACATCAGCATATGATAGAGATGTAAAGGTTTCTGAAGTGAAGTCGCTCAGTCATGTCCGACTCTTTATGAACCCATGGACTGTAGCCTACCAGGCTCCCTAGTCCACGAAATTTTCCAGTCAAGAGTACTGGAGTGAGTTGTCATTTCCTTCTCCAGGGAATCTTCCCAACCCAGGGGTTGAACCCAGGTCTCCCAAACTGCAGGCAGACACTTTACCATCTGAGCCGCCAGGGAAGCCCAAAGGTTTCTAGCTGACTGCAACCCTAATAAAGGAAGCACAATGAATATTTAACTAGTAAACGTGAAAGATACAAAATGGAAAGTACTATATGGAAAACAATCCCTCTCTTCCTATAAAATATATTTATGGCATTTATACATTTATAGACACCCATGAATGCATGCCACATAAATATGCATCTCTTTTCTGACCTTTGGAAACAGAATTTTCTGGATGCAGAATGCGTGCCTGTACCCATGAGATCACTCCCAAATCTGAGCTACAGCTTTCATTTGTTTAGATCGTGTGCCTTTATTTTTGATGGTCTTGGAAAGAACAGACTCAAGAACAGAAAGCAGCTTTAAAAAAATGTTAGCCAATGGGAACACAGCAAAATGCACAGCCAGAAACAGCACTTAATACACCAGTTAGTAAAATCCTCTGTCAGAGAGCCTAATAGCTTTATACCAGTAAACACATATTTGTTTTTTGTTTTGTTTTTTTGTTCAGATGTTTCAGGCCTCTGTGCTCCCAATTAATTCTGTCAGTTCTGACTGTCTCTCTGATACCCTCTCTCTGGCTGATCCCTCTTTGTTATTACTGTACATCACTTATCCCAGAGACATTTACTTTGAGATTAAAGAGAAAAAAGAGAATGGTTTTGCTTGGTAAAACAATTCCAGAAGGTATAAACTTCCCATCCTAAAGTTCTCTTTGTATCGAAATAGTTCACCACCTTTGCTTCTGACAAGGTTCCTGGGTGGTGGTTACATAAGAGGTGGTAACTTTGAACTCTCCCTTCAGGCCTCCAAAGAGAACAGAGCACTTCCGTTCTCCTGAGTGTCATTTGGAAATGCTCCCAAACTGATCTCCACATTGTGATAAATAAGCATCAACTAATTCCCCAATGTAAATAAAGTATAATGCTAAGACTTATTGGCTCTGTCAAAGAATTGTGCAAAAGTTGAAACATTTGGGAGGTCATTCTGCTCCCTGCTCTGATCTACCAAAACATCTTTGAAGCTCATTTTCTTAGGAACAGAGAACACTCCATTACAGCCCACATCAGATGTGCTGGATCTGGTCTTGGAGGCTTATCTAGAACCGCAGATATGATCCTTGTGTGGAAGAGGATAAGAGGAGAGAATGAGGAACATAGTGATGAAGAGGACACAGTAGAAAGGGGACCAATCTACATGAAAGTACAGCAACACTCTTTCTTTTTCCGTATGTGCAGGAATTGGAAGCTAGCTCATGGGATGGAATTAATACTCCATCCCGTGAGATCTGCTCTCTGAAGCATCTGTCTCCCTCCCATCAGCACTGTATTTTGTAGTAATAATGAAGCTCAGAAAAGGAAGCCTCTAATACCTAATCCTCTCGGGTATAGTCTCCCCCTGATGGACCTATAATTCCTATCATAGCTAATCGTTGTTGTAAACTGACACCGAAAAAGCTCTGTCCCATTGTGTGAAAAAGGTAAAGGTCTCTCTATGCAGACTCATTGTCATTCAAACTGATCTTTTCTCTCCTCTCTCAAAGGAGGAGCCTCTCTCCCTTGAGGTACTTGTAAGAAGGAAGAGCACTGGAAATTAACATCTGGTAAATTGAACAGATTTCAGTGTAGGTTACTCTACAGTTCCTAGTCTGTTTCTCTTGGTTACCAATGGAAAGGTTTCAAACTTAGAAAAGACATTATTCTTTCAACAAAATGGGTTCACATTTGCTCAGAAAGCATATGTTCTGTAAATGTGATATAGCAAAGGTTATTCTGAAACCATAAACATTTATGAATTCTTTAGTTCTAATGAATGAAATCAGGCAAGCTATTTCAGATCTTTTTGTGCATGTTATAGCCTTTCTCTATTTTTTCCTACATAGGATTTTTTTTTTTTTTAAGCTATTAAGAGAATGGAAGTAGAGAATAGGAAACAAAACCGATATGAAAACATTCTTTTCAGGACAGTTTTTTTTCCCAGCATTTTCAATTTTTGGCTTGAGTGTATATTCTGACACTCTGTGGAATGCCACCTTGCACTGCTGAGTGGGCCATTTTGTCCTTGCTTTGAGATGACATCCTCCTCATAAACATGGGCTGTGTATACTATGTATTTTGTGTCTCCCATAATAACAACACACAGTCAGTAAACCAAATAGAGTTACATGACCACGGTGGTCTGTACTGTAGCAACAGGGCTAAGCTGAGCTACAGTTCCCAGAATCCTCTCGGCTGTATGTTTCTGAGTTAGAGTGATACAAAAGAGAAATTCATATGAAATTGGGGAGGTCCTTAGGTCAACTTATTTCTAGGTATTTTATTCCTTCTGATGTGATGGCAAATGGGATTGTTCCCTTAATTTCTGTTTCTGATATTTTGTTGTTAGTATATAGAACGCAACAGATTTCTGAAGATTAATTTTATATCCTGCATCTCTACTAATTTCATTGATAAGCTCTAATAGTTTTCTGGTAGCATCTTTATGATTTTCCCCCTAATTTAATCTTGACACATAAAACTTAAATATGTTAGTATAAGATGTGAGACTTCTGATATTTCTTTGAAGAAAAAAATAAAATGGTTCTCTGCTGTATAGCAAAGGGAATTCTGCTTAATGTTCTGTGGTGACCTAAATGAGAAGGAAATCCAAAACAGGATATATATATGTGCATAAATGATTCACTTCGCTGTACAGCAGAAACTAACACAACGTTGTAAAGCAACTAAATAAAAGTGGATAAATGGTTCTTTACATCATAAGATTTTAAGTAAAACAAAGCCTGATTGACCCTGGAAATAATACTTCTTCATTCATTTGAAGTTGAAGGAATTGAACCAAAGAGTAACTTTATGAAAGAAGGGCACACCAGGTAGATTCATAGTAAAATAAGATTTTAGGGGAAATAACTTGCTAATGAGAGGAAAATTATTTTCTCCACTTGAACTATTCATAATACATAGAAAAATCACAAATATTAAAATGGATGTTTACCTTAATATTACTTATAATTCAATTTAATTCTAGTATTTAAAAATAATGTCTGTTAAAACATATTTGCTAACTTTGTTGGTTTCCCATATTTGAATTAGTTAATATATATTCCATTGTGTAAAAAGTGAAATATAAGAAAAAATATTCTGGCCATTGAGTGAATTAGTGTCCTGCCAATGCTATTTATTCTTTCTGCAACTTGAATAATAAATTGATACTATTAGAATATATTCTTTTTTCATAAGAGCAAAATGCTTTGAGAAAAATGTAAGTTGTAGTATGGCACAGAAACTTAGTTTATCTAAGTTTAAATAGTTTTAATAGTGTTTTTAGGCATCTTAGATAGCATTGGTTTAAGAAATGTTTTTCTAATTCTCCAATAATTATTTGGCTCCAGTTATAATAAACCCACGTGCCTCTATAGTCATAAATTTGGTACTAAATTCTTTAGTCTCTATTTCTTAGTTTGAATTTGGCAAGTTTTATGGGCTTCACTTAACCATCATTCTATTTTTATATTATATAAGATTCTAAGTTTCTACCTCTAATATTAGCATACTTCCATTTATAGTATTTAACCTGTATCAGAATGGAATGACCTAATGTTTCTACTTCACCGTTCACAATAAGAAAAGCATGTATAAGAATATATCAGTGTTTTACCTTTTGTCCCAAATGGCAACCCACTCCAGTATTCTTGCCTAGAGAATCCTGGGGACAGAGGAGCCTGGGGGCTGCTGTCCATAAGGTCACACAGAGTTGGACACGACTGAAGCGACTTAGCATAGCATAGCATCTGCAAGTCATATAAAAACCTTATGATCTCTACACAGTTCTTGTATTCTTGAATGACTAAACAAACTGTAGAGCATTAAGTCTAGAATTAAAACAGATATATAGAGAGTGCAATCTGACTCTACTAACTGATGGGGTAGGTATAAATCTTTGCAAGCTGAATTCTATAGCAGACACATTTCTCACCCTTAGTTATAGTACATATGGTGCTAGAAGAAAATAATAAAATATTGAATGAGGTGGTCTGACGTTTCAAGCCAGAGAACAGTGTCCAAATGGATTATCTGGACAAAGAAAACTGAAGAAAGAAGGCAGAAGTTCAGGGCAAGAGAGAAAGCTAGGTGACAGGAGAGCCAAGACGATCTAAAATAAGTTATTTTGGTGGTGATGGGAAAATCAAAAGGAAAAGCCTGGAAAAAAATCCTAGATACAGTAAGCTGTGCCTGATGCTGAACTTTTATACCCTCTTATTAACAGTAATTTTGTGAAAATGATGGATCTATTTAAAAGAGGCTAAAATAAGCTTGAACAGTGTAACTAAGATATAGAAAATCATAGCCTTTAGTCATTTCCTGGGACCACTCTCCGTCATTGATTTAAGGAGTCACTGATTTAGACAGAATTTTCTCAAACAAAATTTTCTTTCTTCATTTTTGTTATTCTCAGTCTTTGGAAATAATAATTGAGTACTATTATTCCAATTCTGGGTGCCAAGTATACTCAGAATGACCTTGACCCAGCCATTATGAGTCTTGACTTTGCCATATGAGTTTTCTGGCCTCTAGCTCAGACTATGAGTTGGAGACTTCTCTGTCCTGATTTTGGAATCAAGCCTCACTGTGGCCACAGCAGATAAGGACTGCCAGACCTCAAAATGGCCTTGAGTCTGTTTCCAGTTCCTTAGTCTGGTCATCCTGATATGCAGGGCCCTGGCTGGGAATTGCAGAAGGCCAGCCAAAGTGTTCTATAGCGGAAGTGAAGTTAATTCTAATATTCTGCTTATTAATGTAATTTAACTGTATTTTGGAAAATAAAACTACTTCCCCAAACAAACAGGAATAAGTAGTATTCATCAGAGACAAACTGAATGCTTATCACAGAATGAGAAGTATGCTCCCCCCATGCCTCCTGAGTCTAATGTTGAGAGCACAGTGTTTACAAATGTGCTGACACACGTCTGGCATCAACAATACACAGGATGGGGAAAAAATGGAGAGTAGGTGTCAGAAAATGTAATAAAAAAGTATAACTTAAATGGAGCCGAACACAGCAAAGAGGATGGGGAAACCAAGAGTTTCTGTTCAGAAGGGCAATATTTACATTAAATACCTGGGTCTGGGACTTCTCTGGTGGTCCAGTGGGTGAAACTTCACCTTCCAATGCAGGGGGTGTGGGTTTGATTGCTGGTTGAGTAGACTAAGATCTCACATACCTCACAGGAAAAACACTGCAACATAAAATAGAAGCAATATTATAACAAATTAAATAAAGACTTTACAATGGTCCACATCAAAAAAAAAAAAAATCTTAAAAAAAAGAAAGATCTGGTTCTGGTTTAGTTATTTTTCAGCTTTGACAACCAAACTGGATAATTGAGGCCAAAAGTAGGAAAATGCACCTCTGGTTGTCATTAACCATTTTTTGCCTGAATTATCTAGACTTTTATTTATTTGTTTTTGGCTGAGCCATGTTTTAGTTGTGGCAGATAGGATATTCATTTGCAGGATGCAATATCTACTTCCCTGACCAGGGACTGAACCTGGACCCTCTCCATTGGGAACAAGGAATCTTAGCTACTGGACCCCAGGGAAGTCCCTTATCTCTCCTTTTAGATCATTACCTTTCCACTCAGTCTTGTATGTTATGTCCTGTGAGAGAAAGAGCAATAAAGACAAGTCAGCTATCTCACAGGAATTTCTTGGGTAGCTAGTGAAAATACAATGGCAAGATGAAAAGGAAAATGAGAAGGAAATACTGCAGCACATTTGTGCAAGGACAACACACACAAATCATTTCATACTCAGCAGAGAAAACCTTGGGAATTCATGTGTGGGTGTTTTTTCAAAATGGGATACTAGTCAGGAAAAAAAAGATACTCAGCTTCCCCCCCAAAAATGCATACATGTGTTAACGAAAATGGAACAAAGACAGTAAACAGGAAAAAATATTTCTTTTATTGTTTTAATATAAATTTATTTATTTTAATTGGAGGTTAATTACTTTACAATATTGTATTGGTTTTGCCATACATCAACATGAATCCGCCACAGGTATACACATGTTCCCCATCCTGAACCCTCCTCCCACCTCCCTCCCCATATCATCTCTCTGGGTCGTCCCAGTGCACCAGCCCCAAGCATCCAGTATCATGCATTGAACCTGGACTGGTGATTCATTTCATATATGATATTATACATATTTCAATGCCATTCTCCCCAATCATCCCACCCGCTCCCTCTCCCACAGAGTCCAGAAGACTGTTCTATACATCTGTGTCTCTTTTGCTGTCTCGCATACAGGGTTATCGTTATCATCTTTCTAAATTCCATGTATGAAAGTGAAAGTGAAGTCGTGTCCAACTCTTTGCGACCCCGTGGACTGTAGCCCACCAGGCTCCTCCGTCCATGGGATTCTCCAGGCAAGAATACTGGAGTGGGTTGCCATTTCCTTCTCCAGGGGATCTTCCCAACCCAGGGATCGAAAACAGGTCTCCCGCACTGCAGGCAGATGCTTTAACCTCTGAGCCACCAGGGAAGCCCAAATTTCTATATATATGTGTTAGTATACTGTATTGGTGTTTTTCTTTCTGGCTTACTTCACTCTGTATAATAGGAAAAATATTTCTTGATCAGATCTTTTTTCTGAACAAACTTGAGACTGCACATCAACACGGCAACACCTTCTCTGAGCTCCATGTGAGAAACAAAGAAAAGAAGCAATCTCTTATTAGTAACAAGTCTGTGCAAGGTCAAGTTTTTGTAAAATTTTCACCGGCAAAAGGAAAACTTTTGCAAACGTCAGAGAAGAGTGACGAAATAACATCATCTATAACCTAAATATCAAAATCTGTGCATTTTCACTTCTAGCAAAGTGGGTGATTCCTCCACCCATCCACCGAGTAAAGACTGAACAAAGCTGCAAAACATCATCTGAGATAAACAGATGGGGAAGGATCATGGGAGATTGGAACTGGAAGACCTGTAATTATTTGCAACTGGTTTCCCTGGTGGCTCAGAGAGTAAAGAATCTGCCTGCAATGCAGAAGACCGAAGTTTGACCCCTGGGTCAGGAAGATCCCCTGGAGAAGGGAATGGCTACCTACCCAGTATTCTTTTTTTTTTTTTTTAAAAAAAAAAAAAAATCTTAAAAAAAAGAAAGATCTGGTTCTGGTTTAGTTATTTTTCAGCTTTGACAACCAAACTGGATAATTGAGGCCAAAAGTAGGAAAATGCACCTCTGGTTGTCATTAACCATTTTTTGCCTGAATTATCTAGACTTTTATTTATTTGTTTTTGGCTGAGCCATGTTTTAGTTGTGGCAGATAGGATATTCATTTGCAGGATGCAATATCTACTTCCCTGACCAGGGACTGAACCTGGACCCTCTCCATTGGGAACAAGGAATCTTAGCTACTGGACCCCAGGGAAGTCCCTTATCTCTCCTTTTAGATCATTACCTTTCCACTCAGTCTTGTATGTTATGTCCTGTGAGAGAAAGAGCAATAAAGACAAGTCAGCTATCTCACAGGAATTTCTTGGGTAGCTAGTGAAAATACAATGGCAAGATGAAAAGGAAAATGAGAAGGAAATACTGCAGCACATTTGTGCAAGGACAACACACACAAATCATTTCATACTCAGCAGAGAAAACCTTGGGAATTCATGTGTGGGTGTTTTTTCAAAATGGGATACTAGTCAGGAAAAAAAAGATACTCAGCTTCCCCCCCAAAAATGCATACATGTGTTAACGAAAATGGAACAAAGACAGTAAACAGGAAAAAATATTTCTTTTATTGTTTTAATATAAATTTATTTATTTTAATTGGAGGTTAATTACTTTACAATATTGTATTGGTTTTGCCATACATCAACATGAATCCGCCACAGGTATACACATGTTCCCCATCCTGAACCCTCCTCCCACCTCCCTCCCCATATCATCTCTCTGGGTCGTCCCAGTGCACCAGCCCCAAGCATCCAGTATCATGCATTGAACCTGGACTGGTGATTCATTTCATATATGATATTATACATATTTCAATGCCATTCTCCCCAATCATCCCACCCGCTCCCTCTCCCACAGAGTCCAGAAGACTGTTCTATACATCTGTGTCTCTTTTGCTGTCTCGCATACAGGGTTATCGTTATCATCTTTCTAAATTCCATGTATGAAAGTGAAAGTGAAGTCGTGTCCAACTCTTTGCGACCCCGTGGACTGTAGCCCACCAGGCTCCTCCGTCCATGGGATTCTCCAGGCAAGAATACTGGAGTGGGTTGCCATTTCCTTCTCCAGGGGATCTTCCCAACCCAGGGATCGAAAACAGGTCTCCCGCACTGCAGGCAGATGCTTTAACCTCTGAGCCACCAGGGAAGCCCAAATTTCTATATATATGTGTTAGTATACTGTATTGGTGTTTTTCTTTCTGGCTTACTTCACTCTGTATAATAGGAAAAATATTTCTTGATCAGATCTTTTTTCTGAACAAACTTGAGACTGCACATCAACACGGCAACACCTTCTCTGAGCTCCATGTGAGAAACAAAGAAAAGAAGCAATCTCTTATTAGTAACAAGTCTGTGCAAGGTCAAGTTTTTGTAAAATTTTCACCGGCAAAAGGAAAACTTTTGCAAACGTCAGAGAAGAGTGACGAAATAACATCATCTATAACCTAAATATCAAAATCTGTGCATTTTCACTTCTAGCAAAGTGGGTGATTCCTCCACCCATCCACCGAGTAAAGACTGAACAAAGCTGCAAAACATCATCTGAGATAAACAGATGGGGAAGGATCATGGGAGATTGGAACTGGAAGACCTGTAATTATTTGCAACTGGTTTCCCTGGTGGCTCAGAGAGTAAAGAATCTGCCTGCAATGCAGAAGACCGAAGTTTGACCCCTGGGTCAGGAAGATCCCCTGGAGAAGGGAATGGCTACCTACCCAGTATTCTTTTTTTTTTTTTTTCCTGATGTTCAAGCTGGTTTAATTTTTTTATTTTTTTTATTTTTATTTTTTTGTATTTATTTATTTTTTTACAGAGCCTGAGGAGCCTGGTGGGCTACAGCCCATGGGGTTGCAAAGAGTAGGACATGAGGGAGCAACTAAAACTTTCACTTGTTTTCTATTGATACACAGCATCTGTATTTGATATACACAGGCACACTTAACACAGTAAGACAACAATAACCATGGTGCATACATTCAAAATTGTCTATTTAGTCTTTGTTGAGACTTTCTCTGTGCATACCATTTTCAACTGGCTTTTTTTTTTTTCTTGACCCTGTGAGAAGAATGAAATTATGCTTATTAAAAATATGTATATTTCTGGAGGGATATGCAGTCCTATAACCTTCATTATGATACTCTTAATTAACCAATATGCCTCATAATAAAGTATCTAGCTGTCACCAAAATCAACACTTCTCAGTTATTAATAGATTAAGGAAAGAATGTTAATTTCTTCAAGCTCCATTTCATTTGGTCTCATTACTTCAGGAGCCAGATGGTGACAGGGTTGGACCTGTCAACAGTTACTGTGAGGAAGAATACATTCAGAAACACCCAACTCAAGTATGAATAACAGCTGAAAAATGAATTCTGAGGTAGCCGTGCACAATGCATAAGGCAGGGCAGAAAGTTACTCTGCCGAGAAATGGAGAAAATTATGAATCAGGCGCACTTTAATTGATGTTTCCACCCCTCCCCAACACACTCTCCTTCCCCTACCTGAACCCCATTAAATTCTCTCCCCGCAATCACAGCCCCGCGGCTGCAGCTGTGCTGTAGGGCGGCTTCCCCTTTTTCAGGTGCTGTTTCTCTTGTCCCCCGTGCTGCTGGAATTTGACCGTTCTCCTGCACTCTTGGTTGATTGATGATGTCAACGTGGAAGAGGCAGTACCACCAGCAGCCAATTTTTTCAAGATGTTTTCTTCTTTTATTTTTAAAAATCCTTTCTGAGCACTTCAAAAGGAAGTCACCCTGAAGGGCATCACCTGCTTGGCACCTCAGCCTGCTGGGTGGTTGACTGTGTCAGGAACGTCAAACAGAGAGTTACTTGCCCGTTCTTTCTTACCTGTTGGGTGAAACAACGTCTACGTTTCCCAACAGCCCTCAGGTCCCATCGCTCGGTAATTCACCCAAGTGATGGTCAGTGGTCGGAGGTAAGACACATCCTACTTTGGGTGTAGCATCTGTGCTTTCAAGCGAGTCATTTGCTTGGAATACACCACAGTCCTCTTTATCTGCCAAGTAGGGTCAGAGTTTTCTCCTTACAAGGTATTTTGTGATGTTCAAATGTGAAGTGTTACGCAACTTCCAATCCTGTGCCACAGTAACTCACATGGTACTGTTTTGAATTTCTAGTCATTCTTAACTGCAAATATGTCTCGATACCTGCCCCCTAGCGGACCTGAAGCAATTTGCAACCTGCTTCTTTTTTTAAAATTAGAATGTAGTTTAACAATATTATATTAAGTTTCTACTCTACAATGAAGTGAACCAGCTATATATATTCATATATCCCCCTCCCTCCTGGGCCTCTTTCCCCTCCCCAGTCCCACTCATCTAGGTCATCACAGGGAACTGAGCTGAGCTCCCTGTTCTAGATAGCAATCTGCTTTTATTACCTTTTTAAAGGGGGGAATTTAAATAGCACAGATTTGATGATTTGGGGCCATTAGTACCTGCTATAAGCCTTGCAGTGTAAAATTCTAGCCTCATAGAGCTTGAAGTAATCTTAGAGCTTTCTTGTCCAAACCTTGCCTTTTAAATAAGAAAGCTGAGAAACCACAAGAGTTTGAAAGATCTGTCTGAGGTCCCAGATGTTAGTTAGCCAGCTTCAGGTTGGAAAAGTAAGGAAAAAACCCAGATTTCAGAGCTGACCTCAGGCTAGCAATCTTCCTAAATTTAAACAGCTACATTCATGAATCCCGAAATGCATTCACTTATCCAAGCATTTGTTTATGCCTTTTTGAGAATCTACTCTGTTCTAGGCACTCTTACAGATATGGAGGGCTGATGTGGGGGATGCCTGATGAACAAATGTATCATCTAGTGATTATTTTTAGAGCAATCTTCTCAATTTCTGTAGTAAATTAATGTGCCCACAAGCCATTGTTTCCTTCTTAACAGTCACAAAATGTCCTTAATTAAAGATAAAATTGTATCACTTTTAGGATACATTTTTCTCCATGCAAGAACAAAAATCCCATTCTGTGATTCTTTCATCCAGGTTGGTGACATGTACTTGTAAAAGAGTGAGAAACCAGCTCACCTGTCAAAAGAGATTCTAGTAGATCTGAAGAGGAATATTTATTGTCCATGAACTCCTTAAGTCTTCTTTCTCTGAAAAAAATGAGCCTCTTCAGTCAACTCTGCCTTTAAAGTTTCTCTGCTTGTTCCCTAGTTGATTAGAAATAAACTAAGAAAAACATGGGTCAAAGGGAACTTGGTTCCAAATGCATGGTAGGCAAACTTTTTGCACAAGGACAACTTTCAGCAGAAGAAAACCCTAATGAGACACATTTTTTCTCCAAAAATTCAAAATGATCATAGAGGTGCTGAGTATCATAGAAAAATCAAGATACATTTTTCCAGGTAAAATTACCTACTTGACTCAGTAGAACCATGCCAAAATGAAGCTTAAGTCTGAATTCTAGACATGAAAATTAACAACGCAGTAGTTGCAGCAAAAGAGAATCTTCTTTCTGTTCTTCCGTCTGGCCTGGCTGTAGCTAACCTGGGCCTCTAGTAGCTCAATGCTGGTGTACACTGAGAACTCCATTGACAATGAGACTTGTCTGAGTCAACAAAGCAGACAGGTGGATTGGACCCTGGAAATGTTTATTTCAATGAAGAATTGAGTAGCTTCTTAGATGTCACCTTAAAGGAAGGAATGGGTCTTGCATATTAAGCTTGGTTCTGTAACATCTCAGTCAGTGGAGAGCGGGGTAAATCTTGACATAGTACATCATTTGTCATTCATATGTTCCCAAGCCAGTTCACCCACTTCCATGTCCCTGAGATTTGGAAGAAGGAGAACCATTAGAATAAACTGAATTCGTTATTTTCTAACAAATTCACCGGAGTCATGGGAAATTCAAAGTATTTGGATTATAATGAAGAGTGAGGTGTTTTGTTCCCTTCCCACTGAGTATTTGACACACTTTGTGCCCCAGGACAGCATTTCCACCAGTGAGAGCTAGGGTCTGCATTTTTGGACACTATTCATCACTCATTGCTTCAGCAGCAGCCAGAAGCAGTGCCAGCAGAGCCTGGTGGTGCTGGACACCAAAACAAAGGATGACATTGGCTCAGACTTTCCTTAATGGGGACGTCCAGCGAAAGCAAGAGGGTAGTCCTTTGTAGAAAATGAAGATGAGCCATGATTTCTGTGCTTAGTCTTTGTTGTGCCACTGACAACCAGATCCTGGAAAGGCCACTGTGTTGTTTAACCCACCGTGTTAGAATGTTAGGATTGGGTATTCAGGTCTTTGGAGGACTGCACTTTAAAGTCTCAAAGCTGAGGCTATTTAGTCTCTACTGACCAAGGGGAACTTACCATGCTCCTCAGCTTGACTAAACTTTGGACAGATTCTCCCTGACTCTGAGCCCCTGCCCTTCCTTTTCTTAGAGTATTTACTTTAGAAAACTTGCATGGTGAACTCTTTATCTGCCCCTTAGAGATATGTCTTTTTCCTGCCTCTTACCAATTTTATAATCCAGAGATGTCTTTCTTACAGACCAGGGAGTCATCCCTTTGAAATGCAATCATCAAGAAAGATAGCGCCCCTGTCTTCCTGTAAATGTAGAAGGACCACAGCTTGATTTCCATGAGCACCAATTAGCAAACACATATTGCTGCTTTACCTTGATTGACCCCAAACTAATGTTCTAATCTGTCCCTGAGTCCATTCCAGACCTTGAAACTCTCCTGCCTTTTTTTTTGTGGGTGGGGTTGAGCTCAATCCCTCTCTCCCCTAGTACAATTTGTTGTTGTTCAGTCACTAAGTTATGTCTGACACTTTGTGACCCCATGGACTGCAGCATGCCAGACTTCCCTGCCCTTCACTATCTCCTGGAGTTTGCTCAAGCTCATATCCATTGAGTCTGTGATGCCATCCAACCATCTCATCCTCTGTTGTCCCCTTCTCCTCTTGCTCTCAATCTTTCCCAGCATCAGGGTCTTTTCCAGCGAGTCCACTCTTCACATTAGGTGGCCAAAGTTATTGGAGATTCAGCTTCAGCATCGGTCCTTTCAATAAATGTTGGAAGGGTTAATTTCCTTTAGGATTGACTGGTTTGATCTCCTTGTTATCCAAGGGACTCTCAAGAGTCTTCTCCAGCATCTTGTACAATAGTCTTGAATAAAGACTTCCTTGCTTGTTTTATTCTGTCTAGTGCAACTTTTCTTTGATACCACCAGTAGATTGGACCATTGTCCTGTGATTTAGACTAATCCTTGCCAGAGTCAGGGGGATTTTTTTGATTTGAGATCCCCTCATTGCTCTTCTAACTCTCATATACAGGCTTCTCCTTAGTTCCTGAGCTTCAACCCAACCCTGTGAGACATCAACATTTTTATAAGTAGTGCTTGGCCTTGGTTCATGGTTCCCAATTCTCTTTCTGGGAAACCGCCTGGTTCCTGTCCTGATGGGCAGCAATTCTACTTTGTTGTCTTTTTCCATGTAATTTAATGTAATGCAATATAATGTAGTCTTAGTAGCTCAGTTGTGTCTGACTCTGAAATCCCATGGACTGTAGCCCTCCAAGCTCCTCTGTCCATGGAATTTTCCAGCAAGAATACTGGAGTGGGTAGCAATTCCCTTCTCTAAGGGATCTTCCTGGCCTGGGATCAGTCTTGCATTGTAGGCAGATTCTTTATTGTGGATACCTCCAAAATCCTCACATCATCTTGAATTCCTCGTTGTTAGTAGCCTACCTGGACTGAGACCAGTTACTGGTGGACTCACTCCCCAGGGAACAATGCTTAGCATCTCAGATGGCATAGCCCTTGGACATTTGCAGCTGGATCACTTCTCTTCAGCTCTTCCCCGTGCTGCTGCTGCTGTTAAGTCACTTCAGTCATGTCCGACTCTACGCAACCCCATAGACGGCACCCCACCAGGCTCCTCCGTCCATGGGATTTTCCAGGCAAGAGTACTGGAGTGGGGTCCCATTGCCTTCTCCACTTCCCCCTACCATGACTCAGTGAAAAATCTAATTTCATATCCCTGTTCTTGCCCACCTGGCTAACCTTGTTATGGTCTAGTGAAATTCTACCTGTTGACTTTCCAAAGTTTCTGAAAAGAGAAATTAAGCAGTCTCTGGATCATATTTTGAAAGGTAGCTTATAGGCATTATTTTAATCTTCTTAACATCCTATGAAGGAGATTGGCCCTCTGTGTCTGTGGGTTCTACATCTGTGGATACAGAGGGCTGGCTGTGGGATTTGAGTTTCCATGGATTTTGATACTCACATGGATCCTGGAACCAATCCCCATGGATATGGAGGAGTGACTGTATGCTTCCATCATTTAATGGATGAATAAACTGAGGATCAGAGAAGTTAGAGCTTGTCCAAAGACACAGGGACAGGACTCCCCAATATTGTCTAATTTCTTCATATGCTATCTTTAGCTAGAATCTGCCTGGTTCTAGACCTTGTGCCATTCTGGACCATACTGAATTCCTTCTAGTTATAGATAGTATTCATGAAAAATCTTCATATAATTTTCAGGAGGCCAATGTAAATGTAATTTGGCAGTTTGGGATGTTATTTTTGGTGGAAATTTGATGACAGTATGAGCTGTTACTGTAAGCCACACCTAAATACTCTGGGAATTGTTAAAACCTGGTTTTGGTGAGTCTTTAAGTAAATTTTTTTGAAATCCATATTTGTGCTTTTGATATGTATAATTTTTGTTTTTGTTGGAGGCATTTTTCCTTAGCATCTGCTTCTCTCACCCCAAAACATGGATTCTCCCACGCAGTTTACTCATCCTGTGTTATGCGTTTCTGTTGAATATTCTTGCTTCCTTTTGAGTTGACTGTTTTCTAAGATGCTCCTGTCATATCAATCATATTTATAATCCCAAGATGAGAAGTGACAAAGCAGTATAAGGTTTCTTGGTTTATGTAAATCTGAGGAGTCTGGGGATGTTAGGGGAGGTGGGTCTGGTGTTTCCTGAGCGCCTTTTAGCTTCTTAGCAAATGGGCTCCTTCTCCAGGGCAAGCTGGCCAACTTTCAGAATTCTAGCTGCTAGGTGGTATGCTCTGGGGTGGTACACTCTGCTTTCTTCCATTGCCTGAAGGCCAAAGTAGAAACCACTGACCTGTGTTCATGGTTCACTTGGGGCACTGCTGGCTCACTCACCTTGAGGCAAACATGACATGGCTAGATCACCTTTGTAATGAGGTGTTCATTTCCTCTCGCTGATGTAAGAGAATGCCACAAACTTAGTGGCTTAAAATAACACAAATCTATTATTTTACAGCACTGGGGGGCAGAAATCCAAACTCATTTTCACTGACCTAATATCCAGTTGTCAGTAGACCTGTGTCCCTTCTGGAGATTCTAGGAGAGAATTAGTTTTCTTGCCTCTTGCGCTTTCTAAAGACCATTTGAATTTCGTGGCTTATGGCCCCTCCTTTGATCTTCAAAGCCAGTAATGTATCATATCCTCTGCTTCCTCATCTCTGTTTCTTTCCTTATATCTTCTCTCTCTCTCCCTTCTCCTATCCCTACCCCCATAATGTAACCTTCCTACAAGGTGTTTACGATGTGTTTACATTGGGCCCATATCAGGATAACCTGATCTCAAGATCCTTTCAGTTAATCTCATGTAACAAGTCCCTTATACCATATTGAGCAACATATTCATAGATTCTGGAGATCAGGACATGGATATCATTGGGGAACTATTTTCAGCCTGCAACACATGGTTTCTCTTTTCTTATGTTGATGGTGATACTGGTAGAATAAATAAAATAGCATGATCAGTCTTGCCTTCCTTTCTCTTTTCTTCCTCTCTTCCTTTTCCCCTCATTTCCTCCCTCCCCACTTCTTTCTCTCTTACATTAAAAGATCTGATCCTAGTACAATAGAAAGAGCAGCTTAGAGGGTATTGGGAAGACAAGTGGAGTGATAAACTACAAACTCTAGGTCCTAGCTGTAACTTTCTGATTGTTGTCAAAGAATCAGAAAGGTTGCTCTGTTTTTCTGCTATCGATCTGAAATACCAACATGATTGGTGCGTTTTTATTGTCATTGAAATGTACCTCAATCCCACTCTCCTCCTTCAGGGAAAAACAGTGATCTAAAATAGAGGTGACACAAGATCATACCTTCAGGTTTTCTCAATTTTAGGGAGAATAATTATTTTGAAATGTATTGTTCTACAGTATGTCATTTCAGTTCACTTCAGTCGCTCAGTTGTGTCCGACTCTGCAACTCCATGAATTGCAGCACACCAGGCCTCCCTGTCCATAACCAACTCCCAGAGTTCACTCAAACTCACGTCCATCGAGTCAGTGAAGCTATCCAGCCATCTCATCCTCTGTCGTCCCCTTCTCCTCCTGCCCCCAATCCCTCCCAGCATCAGAGTCTTTTCCAGTGAGTCAGCTCTTCGCATGAGGTGGCCAAAGTACTGGAGTTTCAGCTTTAGCATCATTCCCTCCAAAGAACACCCAAGACTGAACTCCTTCAGAATGGACTGGTTGGATCTCCTTGCAGTCCAAGGGACTCTCAAGAGTCTTCTCCAGCACCACAGTTCAAAAGCATTAATTCTTTGGTACTCAGCTTTCTTCACAGTCCAACTCTCACTTCCATACATGACTACTGGGAAAACCATAGCCTTGACTAGACGGACCTTAGTCAGCAAAGTAATGTCTCTGCTTTTGAATATGCTATCTAGGTTGGTCATAATTTTTCTTCCTCTGCCTTAGGGAATCTCAAAAACTATATCTCCCATAGTGGGGAAAAAAGGCAAGTAACTCTGTTATTAAAAGCAGAAGAATTTATTTTACAAGATTATTTTCTAGATTTCTTTTTATCAAATTCTGGCTGGATTTCTCTAAATTCAGAAATATTTTTGACAGCTGAACATATTCTTTCCTAAATTTTAACATGTCTTAGGGGACAATCAGTAGTTTTGGAAAACTGATTCAATAACTCCAACTTCATGTGTTCAGCAGATTACTTGTTCCAGTTTTTTTTCTAGAAATAAATACATCAGAAGGCCAAGACACTTATAACAACTGTGGATCATCTGGAACTTGAAAATCTTAGAAAAGAGCTATTCCCATCGGCCCTAATAAGTAGATGAAAGATAGGATTCTGTAAAGGACTTTACCTACATACATTTTAAAATTTCTTGTGTCAAAAGAAACCTCTTCTGCCTTTAATATAAACAAGGGACAAAATTAAATGCAAAAGAGTCTGCTAATGTAAGATTGAGATTCTCAGAGGAACATCAATTTTCCCACATTCCACACATTCTGAATATTAAAGTATTACATTTAAGAGACTAGCTGGTTCTGAAAAACACAGCATTTGAAGAAAAAGAGGTAGAAGTAAAAAGAATAGCAGCCAGCCCTGACTTCTTTTATTTTTTGAATCATTTATTTATCTTATTTTTGGCTGTCTACAGGTTTTTCTCTAGTTGGGGGCTACTCTGTAGCTGTGATGCACAGGCATCTCATTGTGGTGGCTTCTCTTATTGGGGAGCATGGGTTTGAGCACATGGGCTCAGTAGCTGTGGCGTGTGAACTCTAGAGCTCAGGCATAGTAGTTGCAGCTCACGGGCTTAGTTGCTCTGCAGCATGTGGGATCTTCCTGGATCAGGGATCGAACCCATGTCTCCTGCATCGGCAGGCCAATTCTCTGCCACTGAGCTACCAGGGAAGCCCAGCCTTAATTCTTTAGTTATGTATGAGCACAGCAGAGTCAACTTTTGATTTTGGGGGTGGGGGGTGTCTAATCCAGGACAGTTATTAATAGCATGATCTCTGTCTTTTGTTTTTCCTTTCCTTTCTGGTCACCCCTGGCACTAAAGGACCTTCAGTCTTGGAGAGAAGAAACAAATGAGAGCAGGCAATTTGGTTTCCAATCCATTGCTTGATTACTGGTTTGGGAGATGTGGCTGTAGGGACAGATTGAACTTGTCATTAATCAGGAAGTGTTAGCCATATCTTGTCCCTTGAGTAACTTACCATGAAAATCAGGGTCTTACTGTTTTCACTTGTAAATGGTTCCCACACACGGTCTACAAATGACCAGTAAAGATGATTTTCTTTGAAACCATTTGAATTTTAAATAATTGTATTTGTTTTTTGTTTCAAAGAAAGCTTATACACAAAGGCAATAGCATAGAAGCAAACTCAGTGGACAGTTTACCAGAGGTGGAAACAGGTGCATGTCACATGGAATAACCCATATGTTCTGACTTCATCACCTTCTCAGGTTTTGAGAAATGTACAGACAATTTGCAGCAAAGAAGCTGTTGAATAACAATAGCAATACTCTGTATTTATACAGCACCTTTCTTTCAGAGAGTTCAGAGTGCTTTATAAACAGTATCTCATTAATCTTCACAACTTCCCTATAAGGAAGGCTGTTTCAGCTATCATTACTCACATCTTTATCAGCAAAGAAGCAGCAGCCTGCAGAGTGGCTAAGTGACTTGTCCAAGGTCACTGAAGGAGTGAGTGGCAAAGCCAAGGATAAAACTCAGAGCTTTGACCTTCCAGTTTAATATTCTCTCCAGGAGGCCACCTTGAAGGAAGAGAAACTTCTCACATGTATATTCATAAGTTTCCCAAGAAAAAGCTACCATTTCTCAATATTTTCGTCAGCCACAATTTGAAGCTAATTGGTGGCCATTTCAAATCAAATCCAATGGCTGATAGTGATGAGGAATCCCTGGAACCATATTGAGAGAGCACAAGACCTCACTCTCTAAGCCTCATTAATCACCTGGAGACCAGCAGTTGGTTACACAAAACTCATTAGAACAATCAGATCAGTGAACATGGAGGAGTGGGCAGTGACCACCCAGGATGGGAAGACCCTGCATGAAATGGCTAAACTGTCAATTCTTTTCCCCCAAATGTAAGAGTGTAATATTCATTAGGATAAATTGCTACTACTTGATTGAATTATTATCATTTATTGGGTACTAGACACATGTGCAGCTAAGGGCTGCGCACTTGTCCTTAGGTAGTTTATAGTCTAGTGGAAAAGTGTGGAAATGGGTGTACACAAGAGTAGAAGAGAGTTGGCTAACACCGCCTGGGGAAGTTAGAGAAGGCTGGAATGAAATGACAATTCCCAGGGTTCTTTCCAACCAAGCCTTTGATTTGAACATGGCATCTTCATTTCCTGAACTTTCTTCCACTTTTTTTGGAATGGAAGACATGTTTCAACCTTCATAGTCAGCTTAACCACATCTCTTAGAGAGGTCCTTGTGACCTTTCCAATGGGGGTTCTTGTTGTCAGTCAAGGGACTGTATTTTCCTAACAGTTTTCAGCTTAGCTGATGAAATAGAGCTGTTTGTTAACAGGTTTATGATATAACTCCCTCTCCAAACTGTAAGTTCCATGGAAAAACACATTGGAATAAAGATTATCCAATGTGTTCAGAAACCTATATGCAGGTCAGGAAGCAACAGTTAGAACTGGACATGGAACAACAGACTGGTTCCAAATAGGAAAAGGAGTACGTCAAGGCTGTATATTGTCACCCTGCTTATTTAACTTATATGCAGAGTACATCATGAGAAACGCTGGACTGGAAGAAACACAAGCTGGAATCAAGATTGCTGGGAGAAATATCGATAACCTCAGATATGCAGATGACAC
>SJYX01008232.1:252844-284601 GCA_006410675.1 Oreotragus oreotragus | reverse complement strand
TTCTATGCAGAGTACATCATGAGAAACGCTGGACTGGAAGAAGCAGAAGCTGTAATCAAGATTGCCAGGAGAAATATCAGTAACCTCAGTTATGCAGATAACACCACCCTTATGGCAGAAAGTGAAGAGGAACTAAAAAGCCTCTTTATGAAAGTGAAAGAGGAGAGTGAAAAAGTTGGCTTAAAGCTCAACATTCAGAAAACGAAGATCATGGCATCTTGTCTCATCACTTCATGGGAAATAGATGGGGAAACAGTGAAAACAGTGTCAGACTTTATTTTGGGGGGGCTCCAAAGTCACTGCAGATGGTGACTGCAGCCATGAAATTAAAAGACGCTTACTCCTTGGAAGAAAAGTTATGACCAACCTAGATAGCATATTGAAAAGCAGAGACATTACTTTTTCTGCAAACGTCCATCTAGTCAAGGCTGTGGTTTTTCCAGTGGTCATGTATGGATGTGAGAGTTGGACTGTGAAGAAAACTGAGTGCCAAAGAATTGCTGCTTTTGAACTGTGGTGTTGGAGAAGACTCTTGAGAATCCCTTAGCCTGAAAGGAGATTCAACCAGTCTACTCTAAAGGAATACAGTCCTGGGTGTTCATTGGAAGGACTGATGCTAAAGCTGAAACTCCAATACTTTGGCCACCTCATGCGAAGTGTTGACTCATTGGAAAAGACCCTGATGCTGGGAGGGATTGAGGGCAGAAGGAGGAGGAGACGACAGAGGATTAGATGGCTGGGTGCCATCACTGACTTGATGGACATCAGTCTGAGTGAACTCCAGGAGGTGGTGATGGACAGGGAGGCCTGGCATGCTGCAGTCCATGGGGTCGCAAAGAGTCAGACATGACTGAGCGACTGAACTGAACTGATTCAATTTAATAATGAAAATCTATAAAATCTATAGCTAACATCCTAGTTGATATTGACATATAAGCATTTTCTTCAAGATTTGGGATATGACAACAGTTTTCACTCTCAGCACTTATATTAATATTGTCTAGAGATCCTAGTTAGCACAATAAGGATTTGCCAGTCTCAAACTGCTTCCTTTTCACCTGTTACTTAAGAGCAAAATAAATTCCTGACTTGTTTAAAAAAAAAAAAAAGAATGTTTTTTTAAAAAAAAATCTAGTTTTTTATTCTTCTAGGATAGCCAAAAAAATTTTTAAATGAAATTTTACGGACTCATACTACCTAATTTCAAGACTTACTTTAAAGCAATAACAATGATACAGTGGTGAGATAAAAATATATACAAATTAATAAAACAAATATAAATAGCTTATTTTATATCACTTCTATTTGGAAATTTTCTGTTATTTACCAATCAAATCACAAATACTAATCATTATAATACTGAATCTCCCTTTTCTTTTATTCTATACTCCAATATCCTGTAGCAGACAGAAAGTGAAGATGGCCCTGTGACTTTAACCCCCTCATGATGTTTTATTCCATAGTAAAGGGATTTTGCAAATATAATTCAGGATTCTAATCAGTTGACCATAATGGGGAAATTATCTCACTGTGCATAACTTAATCATAGGAGCTCTTTGAGAGCAGAGTTTCCTTTGCCTGGTAGCAGAAGACAAATGCAGAAAGGTTCAAGCATGAGAAGGATTTAATGAGGGAAGTTCATTGCTGAATAGGAGGGGGTCCAGCCTAGGGCAAGGACCTGAGAAGAGCCCTAAGGTGCTAGATCAGTCCTCACAAACAATAGCCAGTTCGAAAATGAAGAGCTGAGTCCTGCAGAGAGAAGGAAATCAGTTCAGTTCAGTTCAGTCACTCAGTCGTGTCCAACTCTTTGCGACCCCATGAATTGCAGCACGCCNCCCTTGGTACCTCCAATTCTCTTGAAGAGATCTCTAGTCTTTCCCATTCTGTTGTTTTCCTCTATCTCTTTGCATTGATTGCTGAAGAAGGCTTTCTTATCTCTTCTTGCTATTCTTTGGAACTCTGCATTCAGATGCTTGTATCTTTCCTTTTCTCCTTTGCTTTTCACCTCTCTTCTTTTCACAGCTATTTGTAAGGCTTCTCCAGACAGCCATCTTGCTTTTTTGCATTTCTTTTCAATGGGGATGGTCTTGATCCCTATCCCCTAAGTGTCAAGAGGGTTATTGTCTTACTCTGGCCAGTTCCTGTCCTCTCAGTTCCTCTTACAGCCCTCCAGTTTACTCACATGGAAGTCACTAATGATCACCTCTATGTTGCGAAGACAGTCCTAAGTCTTGATTGTTCTTGAGAAATGAGAACGTTTGTTACATATGGTCTCCCTCGTTTCTCTTTTATTTTAAGGTTATTTGTTTGTTTTTGTAGCAAAACACATAAAACATAAGTTTCCATTTTAATCCTTTTTGGGTATACAATTCAGTGTTATTAAGTATATTCACCAGTGTTGTACAATTATCACCATTGTCCATTTCCAGAACTTTTTCATCATCCCAGAAGGAAACGCTATACCCATTAGACAGTAATTCCCCATTTTCCCTCCTTCAGCCAGGCAAAGTTGATTCTGTTTTCTGTCTCTGTGAATTTGCCTATTCTAGGTATCCTACATAAATTGAATCATAACAATATTTGTCCTCTTGCATCCATCTTACTTTACTTATAATACATTTTTTTGAAGTTCATTGTGTTATACCATGTATCAGAATTTCATTCCTTTTCAAGACTTAATATTCTGTTGTAAGTGTTTGCATTTTATTTATTCACTTATCTTTTGATGACATTTCTGTTGTTGCCACCTTTTGCCTATTATGAGTAATGCTGCAGTGAACATTGGGGTACAAATATATGAGTTCATTTGCAATACAACTGGGTATCTACTTGTGGGTGAAGCTGCTGAATCATATGGCAATTCTGTTTAATTTTTTAACAAAACATCAGACTTTTCCACATTGGCTCCACTACTTTACATTCTTGCCAGCAATGTCTGAGATTTCCAATTTCTCCACATCTTTGGCATCACTTACTTTCTGTTGTTTTGGTAATGTCTAACGGATATGAAGTGGCATCTCATTGTTGACTTGATTTTTATTTCTTTAATATCTAGTGATGTTTATCTTTCTATGTGCTTATTAGCCAGTTGCATACCGCTTTGGAGAAATGTCTTCATAAACTCTGCTCATTTTTGAATTAGAATTTTTGAGTTGTAAGAGTTAACATATTTTCTGGATATGAATCCCTTATTAGATGATTTGAAACATTTTCTCTCATTCTGTGAGCTATTATTTTTTGCTGTCTTAATATTATCTTTTTATACACATAAATTTTTAGTTTTTATAAAATCCACTTTATCTTTGTGTGTTTTCTTCTTCTTCTTCTTTTTTTTTTGGCTTTTATTGTCTTGTCTAGTAAATTATTGCCAAATCCAAAGTCACAAATTTCTCCTTGTTTCTTCTAAGGGTTTTATAAAGAGTTCTTTCTAAGGGTTTTAGTTTTAGTTCCTAAATTTAGGCCTTTGATTCATTTTAAGTATTTGTGTGTGTATGTGTGTGTGTGTATGTGTGGTATAAAGTAAGGGTCCATCTTCATTTTTAGTATATGGATATCTAGTTTTTTTAACCCTGTTTGTTGAAAATAATTTCTCCCTGAATGCACTTGGCACCCTTGTTAAAAATCAGTTGACTGTATTTGAGGATTCATTTCTAGGCTCTCTATTCTATTCTTCTGTGTCTGTCTTTATTCTAGTATCATACTGTTTCAGTTATTGTAGCTTTGTAGCAAGTATTAAAATCAGGGCACATAAGCATTACAACTTTTTTCTTCTTCTTCAAGATTATTTTGGTTATTTGGGGTCCCTTGAAGTCCCATGTAAATTTTGGATAGATTTTCAATTTCTGCAGGAAAAAAAATGCCACTGGAATTTTGATAGATATTGTATTAATATTTTGGGATAGAGTTGTCATCTTAACAATATTAAGTCTTTGAATCCATGAACACAAAATATCTTTCCCTTTAATGTGTCTTCTTTGATTTCTTTCAGCAATGTTTTGTAATTTCAAGTGTACTAGTCTTTTGGCTCCTTGAGTGAATTTATTCCTAAATATATTATTCTTTTTGATGGAAATGTTTTCTTAATTTCTTTATATAATTATTCATTGCTACTGTAAAGAAACAGAACTGATTTTTCTTTGTTGATTTTATGTTCAACTTTGGTGAATTTTTTTAATTGGTTCTAATAGTTTATTTGCAGTATCTTTATGGTTTCCTACTTATAAGATAATGTCATTTTTAAACAAAAAGAACTCTATATCTTTGTTTGAAAGAAAAAGATCACTTCTTCCTAATTTGGTTTCCTTTTATTTATTTTAAAAGTTTTATTTATATTTAGCCTAATTGCTCTGACCAGAATTTCCTACATATGTTGAATAGATCTGGCAAAACTGGACATCCTTGTCTTGTTTCTTGATCTTGGAGGCAAAGCAGAGTCATAAATACAAAGAATGAACAAGTGGTTGCCAGAAGGGTGGGATGGAGGATTGAGAGAAATAGGTGAGGGAAATTAAGAGGTACAAACTTTCAGTAAGGGTATGAAATGTGTAGTGTGGGGAATATAGCCAATAATTATGTAATGTCTTTGTATGGTGAGATGGTCACTAGACTTATTGTGGTGATAGTTTTGAGTGTATAGAAATATCAAACCACTGTTTTCTGTACTAGAAACTAACATAGTGTTGTAAGTCAATTAAACTTCAAAAATAAACTTAAAGAAAAAGATTTGTGGTTACCAGAGGCAGGGTGTGGGTATAGGTAGATGAAGGTAGTCAAAAAGTGCAAGCTTCCAATTATAACATAAATAAATACTAGAGATGTAATGTAAAACATCCTAAATATATTTAACACTTCTGTATGTTATGTATGAAAGTTGATAGAAGAGTAAATCTGAAGTGTTCTCATCACAAAGAAAATTTTTTCTCGATTTCTTTAATTTCTATAGGAGATGATGGATGGCCACTAGACTTGTTGTGATAATCATTTCATAATATAAGTCAAATCATTATGCTTTGTACTTTAAATGTATGCAGTCCTATATGTTAACCATATCAATAAAATTGGATGGAAAAGTATAAAAAATACTCAAGATGGCAAAATTCACTGCACTCATTTTCATTGTTCTAACCTCTTTTGTCATGGGCTGTATTATTTTTATCCCTAACTATTGTATATATTAGAAATTTTAAAAATGTTTATTGAACAACAAAGTGAGAAGACATTCTTTTAATTTTTTTAAAGCTCCATTCTCCTTTTTAAAAATAGCCCCAACAATAATTGGCTCTTCTTCCTCCCGAGGTTCTGATATGTCAGTAACCAGAGTCAAGTCCCTTAAGTTATTTATGCTTAACAAACAAGAGTTTTATTTAATGAAAGCGAAACTACTCACCCGTTAGTTCTGATCAATTGCTTTGTGGTCACCTTCATTAGAGTGTTTAATTTGAACCACAATTAGATTTTATTCTTTTAAAAGATAAAGCTGATTCCTCAGGCATTAATTAAAGGGACTGACTAAAGTTGGTTCCAAGATGGATGTTACATACCTTTTACTGATGACCCTACTCAGCAGAATAGTATCCTTGTGGTTTGGGAAGCAAATATTGTAACTTTAATCAGAAAATGTAGTTTCTTCCTGGGGCAGGTGGGCAGGAATTTGTAAGACATTTCAGGTGTACAACTAAAATACTCTGGTCCCTGGAATTCCAAAAGGAATCAGACATAAATCCATGAGTTTTTATAAGAATATTAATTCATAATTAATCAGTTAAGTGGGAATCATGTCTACATGATGTTCTATATGAAACCATTCTTGCCCCTCATTAAAGTGATGGAATGATATATCAGTTCTTGATTGACTAGACTCCCTATGACATATTTGTCTCAAAGGCCTGTGCAGACCCAAAAGGCCTGTGCAGACTTTCTCTTTCTAAAAGAGAAAGTCTCTGCATGTTGGAAAGTGTTAATAATACTCTTGTACACTCTTAGCATCCTCCTGCCCTCCTCTCTTACTAAAGTCTCAAAGGAACTTTCCCAGTTGATAAGATCAAAATAGACATTTTTATAAATCATGCAAACGAAGTACATAAATTGAACAGGGCATTTAAATTACCCAAAAGATCATAACAGCATAAGTGAAAAAGACCTATATTTGCATAACAAATACCTTCCTTACAAATACTAGCCTCCTTTCATGATGCCATTTCTCTTAAATGGTAAAAGCTTCAACTTTGCTAAGATTCAGGAAGGGAGTATGGACAAGGTATCCAGCTGCCTGCTATTTTACTGCTACTAGGGATCTAGTAATCTTGCGCATATCATCTGAACCCTGCTGAGCCCATAACAATAAAATGATGCCTTCTCATAGGGTTTGTGGTTAAAATTAAAAGAGGTGATCATGAAAAGTGTCAAGCATGAAATAAGGACCAAGTACATTTTACCTTTTGATTCAGTTATACATGTATTCAAATTCTTTTCCCATTTAGGTTATTAAAGAGTATTGATCAGAATTCCTCATGCTCTAGAGTAGGTCCTTATTGGTTACGTATTTTAAATATAGCAGTATGTACATGTCAATCCCAAACTCCCAATTTGGCCCTCCCCATCCCCACCAATACCAACTTCCCCCTTGGTAAGCCTAAATTCATTCTCTAAGTCTGTAAATCTGTTTCAGCTTAGTAACTATTAGGTTGGTGTGAACATAATTATGGTTTTGGACTGTGAATTTTAAATCATTATATCTAAGCTCAAGCACATATTTATTAAACAAAATAGGAACAATTGCAATCGACACGTTTTTGCCAACAAAAAATTTTTGTTTATTCCTGTAGCATAAAAATCCATGCTTTGGGACTTGACACTCTTGGAAAGCATTTTCCCTGCAAAAAGCTTGAAGAAGTGGTAGTCAATTGGCAATAGGTCAGGTGGGTGTGGTGGAAGAGGCAAAACTTTGTAACCCAGTTCGTTCAACTTTTGAAGCATTGGTTATGCAATGTGTGGTTGGGCATTGTCATGGAGAGGAATTGGGGCCTTTCTGTTGACCAATGCCAGCTGGTAGGCATTGCAGTTTTCAGTGCATCTCATTGATTGCTAAGTGTACTTCTCGGATATAATGGTTTCACTGGGATCCAGAAAGCTGTAGTGGATCAGACAGGTACCAGACCACCAGATAGAGACCATGACCTTTTTTGGTTGTAAGTTTGGCTTTGGGAGCTGCTTCAGAGCTTCTGCTTGGTCCAGCCACTGAGCTGGTCATTGCCAGTTGTCCTATAACATCCACTTTCTGTCACACATCACAATCAGCTGGAGAAATGGTTCTTGTTGTTGTGTAGAATAAGAGAAGACAACACTTCAAAATGATGATTTTTTTGATTTGCCATCAGCTCATGAAGCACCCGCTTACTGAGCTTTTTCACTGTTCCAATTTGTTCAAATGCCGAGTGACCATAGCTTGGTCAATGTTGAATTCTCTGGCAACTTCTTGTATAGCTGTAAGAGAATCAACTTTGATGATTCTCTCAGTTGGTGGTTGCCAGCTTCTGATGGCAAGCCGCTGTGGTCCTCTTCTTCAAGGCTCTTGTCTCCTTTGTAAAACTTCTTGAACCACCTCTGCACTGTATGTTCATTAGCATTCCTGGGCCAAATTCATTGTTGATGTTGTGAGTTGTCTCTGCTGCTTTTTGACCCATTTTGAATTCAAATAAAAAAATCATTCAAACTGTTTTTTGTCTAACATTGTTTCTAAGTCGCATGTAGTAGTAACAACTTGTTAGTAAAAAATAAAATAAAATAAAGCGAGTAATGCACATTAAAGTGATATATAACATAACCACATTTATTTAAGAATGTATTCCAGTATCAAATGGCAATTTTCAACAGTGTAAAACTGCAGTTACTTTTGCACCAACCTAGTAAGTTATTTGTCCAGTATCATTTTTTTCAGATTCCGCCTATTAGTGATATATCATGTTTGTCTTTATCTGTCTGACTTACTTTACTAGTATAATAATCTCCAGGTCCATTCATATTGCTGCAAATGGCCTTCTTTCATTCTTTTAAATGGCTGAATAATATTCCACTGTATGTATGTACCATATCTTCTTTATCATCCATCTGTTAATGGATGTTTAGGTTGCTTCCATGTTTTAGCATTTTACCTTTTCTTATTGGTTATGGTTCCTTGTTTTTGAACAAAGAATTACATAACACAGAGTCTACTATCTACCCCTTTTTGCTTATCCTCTGGAAAAAGGGGCGTGTCATCATCATACTAATTCAGGCAAAATGTCGGATAAAAGGTGAAGGAAAGATGTAGAAACAAATCAGTGGTAGGTGATATTTCCCTATGAGGCTACATGAGTTTATTATGCTTGTGTATGGCTTTTCCTGGTTTTAACCAGAAAAGGAGGTGGCCTGGATATCATTAGAGAGAATCCCCTTATCCTAGCACTTAGTAAGGTTCTTACTGAATTCCTAGTCACAGTACAACCAAGCATGAAGTAGAAAAGGATTACTGAACATTTTCTAGGGCATCCCCAATACCCTGCAACATTCAGGATTAGGTTAGAAGCACATTTTATTTTCTGAATTTGGATAGAAATCATTGTAGTATAAAGTGGAAGCCAAGTTGATAGGCATCAAACATATTGTTTAGATATTATCTAATACCAGTCAAACTTTTATGCCTTTGTTATTGGTCCAGCCAGGAGGACACATGTGAAACCCAAGACAATAAGAATTTTCACTCTGGGCTAGGCTAGAGAAGCTGCTATTCTCACTGGTAATGAATTTGAAAGTACATTAAGCCAGAGCCTCTGTCAGCTGTGACCATGGCCAAATGGAATTTGTGTGAAAGAATAAAGCTGACACAGATAAAAGATAGTGAGAACATCCTGGCAGTGGAAGAATATCTGTTTTCAGCCATCAAGATAAGATTGGTCAGGTTTTAAATTTGTGAATTCCCCTTACAACTGTCTAATAACTTCTTGTAAGGCCCTCCATCCAAATCATCACCTTCTATTTTGAATAGCTGGTTCAGTTCAGTTCAGTAGCTCAGTCATGTCCAACACTTTGTGACTCCATGGACTACAGCACGCCAGGCTTCCCTGTCTACCACCAAACTCCTGGAGCTTGGTCAAACTCATGTGCATTGAATCAGTGATGCGATCCAACCATCTCATCCTCTGTTGTCCCCTATTCCTCCCGCCTTCAATCTTTCCCATCATCAGTGTCTTTTCCAATAAGTCACTTCTTCCCATCAGGTGCCAAAGTATTGGAGTTTCAGCTTCAGCATCAGTCCTTCCAATGAATATTCAGGACTGATTTCCTTTTGGATTGCCTGGTTGGATCTCCTTGCAGTCCAAGGGACTCTCACTGTCTTTTCTAACACCGCAGTTAAAAAGCAGCAATCATTCAGCGCTCAGCTTTCTTTATAGTCCAACTCACATTCATACATGACTACTGGAAAAACCATAGTTTTGACTAGATGGACCCTTGTTGTGAAAGTATTGTCTCTGCTTTTTAATATATTGTCTAGATTGGTCATAGCTTTTCTTCCAAGGAGTAAGTATCTTTTAATTTCATGGCTGCAGTCACCATCTACAGTGATTTTGGAGTTCCCAAAAATAAACTCTCTCACTGTTTCCATTATTTTCCCATCTGTTTGCCATGAAGTGATGGGACCAGATGCCATAATCTTAGTTTTCTGAATATTGATTTTAAGCCAACTTTTTCACTCTCCTCTTTCACTTTCATCAAGAGGCTCTTTAGTTCTTTTTTGCTTTCTGCCATAAGGGTGGTGTCACCTGCATATCTGAGGTTATTGATATTTCTCCTGGCAATCTTGATTCCAGCTTGTGCTTCTTCCAGCCCAGCGTTTCTCATGATGTACTCTGCATAGAAGTTAAATAAGCAGGGTGACAGTTTACAGCCTTGACATACTCCTTCCCCTATTTGGAACCAGTCTGTTGTTCCATGTGCAGTTCTAACTGTTGTTTCTTGATCTGCATTCAGATTTCTCAGGAGACAGGTTAGGTGGTCTGGTATTCCCATCTCTGTCAGAATTTTCCACAGTTTATTGTGATCCACACAATCAAAGGCTTTGGCATAGTCAATAAAGCAGAAGTACATGTTTTTCTGAAACTCTCTTGCCTTTTTGATGATCCAGCGCATGTTGGCAATTTGATCTCTGGTTCCTCTGCCTTTTTCTAAATCCACCTTGAACATCTGGAAGTTCATGGTTCATGTACTGTTGAAGCCTGGCTGGAGAATTTTGAGCATTACTTTGCTAGTGTGTAAGATGAGTGCAATTGTGTGGTAGTTTGAGCATTCTTTGTCATTGGAAAGAAAACTGACCTTTTCCAGTCCTGTGGCCACTGCTGAGTTTTCCAAATGGGCTGGCATACGGAGTGCAGCACTTTCACAACATCATCTTTTAGGATTTGAAAGAACTCAACTGGAATTCCATCACCTCCCCTAGCTTTGTTCGTAGTGATGCTTCCTAAGGCCCACTTCACTTTACATTCCAGAATGTCTGGCTCTAGGTGAGTGATCACACCATTGTGGTTATCTGGGTCATGAAGATCTTTTTTGTATAGTTCTTCTGGGTATTTTTGCCACCTCTTCTGCTTCTCTTAGGTTCAGTTCAATCACTCAATTGTGTCCAACTCCTTGTGACCCCATGAATCACAGCACGCCAGGCCTCCCTGTCCATCACCATCTCCCAGAGTTCACCCAAACTCATGTCCATCGCGTCAGTGATACCATCCAGCCATCTCATCCTCGGTCGTCCCCTTCTCCTCCTGCCCCCAATCCCTCCCAGTATCAGAGTCTTTTCCAGTGAGTCAACTCTTCGCATGAGGTGGCCAAAGTATTGGAGTTTCAGATTTAATATCAGTTCTTCCAAAGAACACCCAGGACTGATCTCCTTTAGAATAGACTGGTTGGATCTCCTTGCAGTCCAAGGGACTCTCAAGAGTCTTCTCCAACACCACGGTTCAAAAGCATCAATTCTTTAGTGCTCAGCTTTCTTGACCACTGGAAAAAACAGAACCTTGGCTAGACGGACCTTTACTGGCAAAGTAATGTCTCTGCTTTTCAATATGCTATCTAGATTGATCATAACTTTCCTTCCAAGGAGTAAGCATCTTATAATTTTTCTTAGGTAGATGACATTAAAAATGTCAAAGTGGTTTAAACTTTAAAATCACCAGCTATTTGTTTTTGGTCTAGCATATACTATCTTGGGGAAATAGTCCATAAACTTTTATTTTAAAAACTGTAATTCATCATTGAAGAGGCTATTCTTTCCCCCATCAAACTGTATTTGAACTTTAGTGGGAAATAGGTTGATAGAAATGTGATGAATTGTTTCTTATTCTCAACTAATTTATTCTACTGATTCATCTGTCTGTCCTAATGCAAATAGTCCGCTGTCTTAACTGCTATAGTTCTGTAGTAAACTTTGAAACCAAAAAGTGTGAATATTCCAACCCTGTTCTGCTTTTTCAGGACTTTTTTGGCTATTCTTGGTCCTTTGAATTTCCCTGCGAATTTTAGGATCAGCTTGTCAATTGCAAAAACCAGCTGGTGTTTTGATGAGTATATTATTGAATAGAAGCATAGATCAGCTTGAAGAGTATTACCATCTTAACAATATTAAGTCTCCTTATTTTAAATGTGTGATGTCTTTTCATTTATTTAGGTAATCTTTAATTTCTTTCAACAATATGTTATAGTTTTAAAATACATGGTTTACATTTGTTTTGTTAAATTTGTTCATATTTGTTCTCTTGATGTCAGTGTGAATGCAATTGCTGTCTTAATTTTCTTTTTTGGAGGGTTCATTGCTAGCACAGAAATTCAATTGATTTGTATATATTTTGTATTGGTGTGAATCTTGCAACTTTTTTGAACTAATTTATTATTTCTAGTAACATTTTCATGATATTCCATAGGATTTTCTATGTACAAGATTACTTCTTCTGCAAAGAGAGGTAGTTCTACTTCTTTCCAATCTGAATGCCTTTTATTTCACTATATTACTTGATTGGCCTGACTAGACTTTTTGGTAGAATGTTAAATAGAAGTTACATAAGTGAACATCTTTGTGTTGATCCTAATCTTAGGGGAAAATAGATTTTCAGTATCAAGTATGATGTTAGCTGTGAACTTCTCATAGATGCCTGTAGTCAGTTGAGAAAATCCTCTTGTACTCTTAGTTTCTTTAGCATCATTATAATAAAGGATGCTGGATTTCATCAAAAGGTTTTCTTAGGTCTGTTTTGATCATCGTGTGGTTTTGTCCTTCACTGTATTAATGTTATTACATTAATCAATTCTCTGATTGTAAGACACTTTGAATTACTGGGATAAGGCCCAATTTATAATGGTGTATAATATTTTTATATGTCCTTAGATCTCTGTTTTAGTATTTTGTCAAGGATTTTTGCATCTATATTTATAAGTTATTGGTCTCTAGTTTTCTTTTGTTATGAATTCTTTGGCTTTGGTATCAGGATAATACTGGCTTTATCGAATGAATTAGGAGGTATTTACTATTTTCCACTTTTGTATTAGTTTGTGCATAGTTGGTATTAATTATTCTTTAACTGTTTAATAGACTTCACTAGTAAAACCATTTGGGCCTGAACTTTTTTTCTGTGGAAAGCTGTTACTAGAGTCAGTTTCAGTAGTTTATATTTTTTTAAGAATTTGTCTACTTTATCTGAGTTATTTGTTGGCATGTATTCATAGTATTCACTTGTAATTCTTTTTATTTCTGTAAGGTTGGTAGTAATGTCCCATTTTTCACTCCTCATTTTATATATTTGAGTCTTTTCTCTTTTTTTTGATCTGTCTAAAGTTTCATCAGTTTTGTTGATCTTTCAAATTACTTTTGGCTCATTGGTTTTCTCTATTGTTTTTCTGTTACCTAATTCATTAAATTTTGCTCTAGTATTTATTGTTTATTTCCTTCTGTGGGCTTTAGGATGCTCTTTTTTTTCAACTTGAGACCAGTTTTTAGTACTTTATTTTCAACTATTGATCCCAACCATGCAGGTATATAAATTCATCCTCCAAATAAGGAATTAATTACTCAACATCAGTTTGTGATTTTACTTTTTTGGATTATTACTCCCTCTTTATTTATTGACATAAAGAATTTTCTTTCTACTTTGCAAAACTACTATGTCTATTTTTAAGTTAATTATCCTAGGTAGTGTGTCAGGATGAATATCCATTACAAACCAATAATCCCATTCACATCACTTATGAATTGTTGGTTAGTGGAAAGTTAGGGCTCAAAACTTACCCTATTCACAAATAGTTGATTCTTAAAGATGAAAGAGAAAGATTGCTTGTGGATAAGAAAGAATTATAATTATGCCTTCCACACTGAAAAGTAGAATACAGCTTTTGGTAAAGTCTCCATAGGGGAGGATGTTTGCTTTGCAGAAATGAATATGAGATATAAAACTACTATTTTTCTGCAACCAAATTGTTTGACTGTGTCTTCAAGTAAGCTTATATATAACTTGCTCAAAAAAGGAAAATGATTTTTTGATAAAGTGTTACATTCAATAGTAGTAGGTAATTATAATAAATTATTTTAGCAATCTCGTTAATAAAGAAAAGCTAACAGAATGGCACTCTTTTCTGATTTTTACTGTCATTTTTATACAAATTATTTGAAAATTGTGGAATCAATATTATTTTAAAGATAAGCATGAACTAAAAGTGGTAAAGTAAAATATCTTTCTCTCCCAAACTTTTATGATCTTAAAAAAGAAAAAAATCACTTTTTCTGTGTCTCATTTCTTTGTCTACAAAATATGATTAATGGCACTAATCTGAGGACAATTTATAGCAAAGATGTAAGAGACAGAGCAGAATCTGAAATGTAATTTTTGCCCCTTATCAAGGAAACCCTGTATAATAAAAGACTGCATTATTCAGATGCTGACTATCCCAAGTGTTTAACATTATTGAAACTGTGGGTATGCTGTAGAAAGTTAAACAGCTCACCATGTGAAGTCTGTCCTTTTTTTAATTAATACTTTGGAGAGAAAGAAATCTAGTAGATCAGGTGTCTCAAAATCATCTCATTGTTTTCATCTACCCTATTTATAAAATGCTTTGCTCTAGGCTTTGCCTAATTATATTTCTGAGTTCCTGTATGTTTTTAATCTAGCTGAAATAATGAGCATGCTTCCAAACACTGAATGCTAAGTAAAGCCTGTTTGTTGCCCTTGGATAAGGTTCTATTGTCATATTTGGTGGGCCTATATTTCACCTCCCATCATTTTTTCATACGTAGCCAGGGTACCAGCTCAGCTACCAAGAAGCCAAAACAGAAAAGAAAGGGATGGATTCAGTAATTTTGATATTCATTACAAATTGTTAAGAAAATATAAAAATAAAAAAATAAACCTGAACATAAAAGAAATACACTTAGTCTTTTTAATTAGAGAACCAGTGAAACAGTGTTTGACTTTAGAGCACTGTTAACCACTGAACAAGACTTACCCTCTAGATTTATACATATTTTAAATTTTTATATACATATTTAAATATGAAATAGAAAAATTAAATTTTTATGTTTATGTATAAAATATAAAGATAAAGTTTTATATTCTATACAAAATATAAATATATTTTTTAAGAATCCTAGAATTAGCCTTTTCTTTTGACTCTTGGGCTTGAGAAAAACCCTATCCTTACCAATTTAAAATGCAGAATTTGAGCCTTTCCAAATTTTTGTTTCCTTTTCTTTATACCTGAACTAACTCAAAAACTTCTTATCACACTGTTAGTCTGTTTTAAAAATCTTAGTAACAACTACATACTGCTTCCTTTGATGACTATGCTTTCCCATAGGATGTATTCAGTAAGTATTTGTTCAACAGATAAAGTAGAAAACTATAAGTTTATGATGACCACAAACTGTCAGTCAAGAATATAGCAGCTGCCAGCTCAAGGAATTATGGAGCATTTTTGTAGGAATGATGTGCACAGGGAAAGAGGTCAGGTATCCATGGATTGTTCATGTCACAGGAAGAATGAGTCCTGTGTAGAAGTATTTTTTTTTCTTATTTCCCAAAGGGAAAAAATTAGAAAATGAAATGAGATACCCACTTATATGAATATTGATTCCAAGGTATTATTTTGTTATTGTTTGCTTATTTGAAAAAGCAGGAACAAAGAAGTGAATACTTTGCTAATGTAGTCATCAGCAGGAATGTTCGTCTGCTAAGATCTGGCCTCTGCACAAGTGAAATGTTAACTTTGGGAGAGAAGACAGGTAAAAATCATCACCTTGGCTGAAATTGCCTACTTCCTGTCACTGAAAGCAGTTCATAAATGCAAATAAATGTTAAATAAAAGTGTTACATAAAAATTATACATATAACATGTGATTCTCTTCTTGTCTTTTGATAGAAGAGAAACTTCTAAGAAGAAAATTTTTAATTTAAAGGATAAAAGTTATTGAATTCTCTGCCATCTAAAATACAACAATAACAATTGTAAAAATACATCCTTGTTCAGGCCTTACAAAGTCCTGTATAGAGGAAGCCAGATCTTTATTCTTGACTCTTCTAAAAGCAGAAAGAAATGGACAAGAGAAATTAACATTCTTAATCTCTTAAAAGTGTATTATTACAATATTCCAAATCAGAAGATTTCAAGGGTGATAATCAGTAAGACCTCCACTCTTCATACTATGGTGTCATTATAGTTTCCTGGAAATTTATTCATTTCTTATTGGTTAACCAATTTGCTGATGTATGTTTTTTCTAGTAGTCTCTTATTGGGTTAAAGAATTGAATAGACATTTCGCCAAAGAAGACATAAAAATGGCCAATCAAGGAAATGCAGATTAAAACTATGGGCTATCACCTCACACCTATTACTTTATGATTAATTGAAATCACTGCCATTTCAATTAGTCACAAAGCATGACCATGTAAGCATTTACTCTATAGCAAGCACTGAGCCCGTTGTGGATCTACAGAAAGGTCTTTGCCTTAGTCCATTTGAACTGCTGTAATAATACCACAGACTGGGTGGCTTATAAACAACAGAAATTTGCTTCTACTATTCTCAAGTTTGGAAAGGGTAAGATCATGGTGCCAGCAGATTTGGTGTGGTGTCTTGTAAGAGCCCACCTCCTGGCCCATAGATAGCAGTTCCTGTGTCCTCCTCACATGGAGCACAGGACACAAGAAAGTTCTCTGGGCTCTCTTAAAGGGGCAGTACTCCAGCTCATGAGGGCTCCACCCTCATGTCCTCATCACCCTCATGGCACCACCACCAAATACCATCTTCTTGAGGATTAGGACTTTGACATATACATTTTGGGGTGATACATTAGGTCATAGGGGTGATGTCTATTGGAGAAATAGATAAGAAAATAGACTATTACAGGGAATATTCCCAGTTCTACAACAAGGGATTTGACAGGGTACTGTTTGGGTAAACTAGTGGGGTCCCCAATTCATTTTTGAGGAGTCTGGGAACGTACGGGGGGAAAGTGAAAGTGAAGTTGCTCAGTCGTGTCCGACTCTTTGCAACCCCATGGCCTGTAGTCTACCAGGCTTCTGCATCCATGGGATTCTCCAGGCAAGAATACTGGAGTGGGTTGCCAGTTCCTTCTCCAGGAGATCTTCCCAATGCAGGGATCGAACCTGGGTCTGCCACATTGGAGGCAGACGCTTTAACCACTGAGCCACCAGGAAGTAGCTATTAAATGACAACTAGAAGACAGAAAGCAGTGAGTTATGGAAAAACAAAAGCAGACAGAACTAAGGCATTCAAAGCAATAATTATATCTAAATCATTGGTTTCTTTTTTTATTTTTTCTTTAATTTTCACATTCTCTTTTATATGTCCTTAAATAGACTTAAAAGACTGGCACTTACAGGAACCAAAGTAAACAAATGAACTCTTTTATCTGTTAGCACCCCTAATTTTTCTGACTAGAACCTTTAGTGCTATGTTGACTGAAAGTGACAAGAGAGAGAATCCTTGGTTTATTCTTGATCTTAGAGTTTTCAGCTTTTCATCGCTGAATACGGTGTTCGCTGTAGTCTCTCATATATGACCATGACTAATTGAACTACATTCCTTCTATGCCTAGTTTGTTAAGAATTTTTATCATGAAAGTGTAGTTAACATTGTCAAATGCTTTTTCTGCATCTAGAGGGATGAGTATTTGAATTTTATCTTCATTCTATTAATGTGATATATCACATTAATTGATCTTCATATATTGTAACAACCTTGTATTCCAGGAATAAATCCACTGGTCATGATGTATGATTCTTTTGATGTGTTGTTGAATTCAGTTAGCTACTATTTTGTCCAGGATTTTTGCATCTGTGTTTATTGAAAATATAGGCCTGTAGTTTTCTTATAGTATCCTTGTCTGTCTCTGGAATCAGTGTAATGCTAGATTTATAAAAATAGTTTGGAAATATTGCCTTCTTGTCTACTTTTTGGAAGAGTTTGAGAAGGATTGTATTAATTTTTCAAGTGTTTGATAGAATACACCAGTGAAGCCATCTGGTCCTGGACTTTTGTTTCTTGGAAGATTTTTGATCACTGATTAAACCTCCTTACTAGTAGTTTATCTGTTCAGATTTTCTGTTTCTTCATGACTCAGTCTTGGTAGGCTGTATATTTCTGGGAATTTATTCATTTCTTATTGGTTATACAATTAGTTGATGTATGATTTTTCTAATAGTATTTTATTGGTCAAAGTACTTGAATAGACACTTCTCCAAAAATATACAAATGGCCAACAGGTATATTAAATGGTGCCCACTTAATCAGTGAAATGCAGAACAAAACTGTGGCTATCGCCTCACACCTGGTAAAATGGCCACTATTTTTTAAAAAAAGATAAGTATTGGCAAGATGTATACAAAGAGGAACCCTTCCACAATCTTCAAGGATAAAAAATGGTGCAGTCACTATGGAAAACAGCATGGAGATTCCTCCAAATAGTAAAAAATAGAACTATTGTATATTTCCACAAGCTAGTCACTTCTGGAATGGAACAAAAGAATGGAAATCAGAATCTTGAAGAAATATCTGCACTCTCATGTTTGTTGCAGCATTATTCACAATAATCAAGATATGGGAACACTCTGAATGTCCATCAGTGGATGACTGGATAAAGAAAATGTAGAAAATACACACAGCGAAATGCTATTCAGCCTAAAAATGGAAGGAAATCCTGCCATAGGCAACATCATGGATGAACCTGAAGGACATTGTGCTACATGAAATAATCATCACAGAGAGCAAAAAGTGCCTGATTCCACTTATGTGGGGCATATAATCAGAGCAACAAGCAGAGTAGAATAATGGTTGCCAGTAGTTGGGGATTGGGAGAATACACTTGCTGTTCAATGTATATTAAGTTTTAGTTGTACAAGATGAATAAATTCTAGAAATCTGCCATACAGCATTGTGTCTGTCATTAACAATAGCCTAGGCAATGTTGGAGAAGACAATGGCAACCCACTCCAGTGCTCTTGCCTGGAAAATGCCATGGACAGAGGAGCCTGGTAGGCTGCAGTCCATGGGGTCACAAAGAGTTGGACACTTACTGTGACTTCACTTTCAATTTTCACTTTCATGCATTGGAGAAGGAAATGGCAACCTACTCCAGTATCTTGCCTGGAGAATCCCAGGGATGTTGGAGGCTGGTGGGCTGCCGTCTGTGGGGTCACACAGAGTTGGACTCGACTGAAGCGACTTAGCAGCAACAGCAGCAGCAGGCAGAGTTAGCATTAGTTGTTCAGTCATGTCCAACTCTTTGCAAGCCCGGGGACTGTAGCCTGCCAGGTGTCTCTGTCCATGGGATTCTCCAGGCAAGAATACTGGAGTGAGTTGCCATTCCCTTCTCCGGGGAATCTTCCCAAGCCAGGGTTCAAACCTGTGTCTTCGGCATTGCAGGAGCATTCTTTACCATCTAAGCCACCAGGGAAGCCCATCGTGCACCTAAAAATTTGTTGAAGGTACAACCAATGTTGTGTTCTTAACACCAAAGAGAAAAAAAAGAGTATGTTCAATTTAGCCCATCTACTATAGTTTGCTTACCTTCTTTCACATTTATTGATTGCCACATTGCCGGGAGCCAGCGTGAGGAACTCCGCCCATGGCAAAGATCATGAGGAAGGAGGCGTGGCATATGCAAAGACGTGATCAAGTCTCAGGAAACCCCCTGTTCCCGAGCATCTACCCCCAAAACCACCAGAGTCTATCTACTTTACTGTTTCATGCTCTCACCTACACCTCTGACTTTATGGGGGAGCTGTTCCCCACCAGTTCTCTCGGAGGAGGAGTAAACATGCAGCTCCAAGTCAATAAAAATTCCTGGGCATGACAAGAGTGTTTCAACTTACAGACTCCTCTGAAGGTTATCTAGCCTGGCTGTACAGGTTCATCTGGCCACATGTGATTGTTTACAGCCTCCCAACCTCAGAGGCACGAGGTGTTTTAGACTTACTAAAGGCAAATTCTTTTGGGAAGTTAGAAATTATTAGTATAGTGGGTTGGTTAGGAATTACATTGGTGAAGGGTTTTTCATTTGTTGTGCCAATAATTACTGCTAATTCCCTGCCCTGGGTGGGACAAGGGTGTCTCAGGTCAAACCTCTCTGCCGGCAAACTAGCTTGTGTGACAGAATTATCCATACTCCTGCCACTAGGTACAAGATTGTTTACTACCTCTCAACCATAAATAGCACAGAGAGTTTGGAGTATTTTGAAGGTCTTAATTAGCATAGGGCTTTTCTCATTGTTGAGTCAATGATTGCCGCCAGGCCTCCATATCCTTAGGCACCTGGGAATATATTAATGAATGTATTTGGAATATGGAAAAGGAAATATAGTAGTTTTTAAGGTTAGCAATACTAGACTTTTTGAGTTAATGAATTTTCTCTTTTGTTATAGATCACTGTACTTTGTTATAAATCACTGTGTCCTTGCTATGTAAAAATGTAACTTAATCACTATCTTAAGACTAAATAGATCTTAAAGGGAACATTGGTGAAAGGATTTTCATTTGTTGGGCTGATGTTTGCTGCTAAATCTCCATATTCCCTGCCCTTATAATGAATATAACTAGCATATAGGAGAAATCAGTATTAACCTTTAGGATTAATCATGTTAACCTTGGGTTAAATAAATTCCTTTCTTGATTGTAACTCACTACACCGTCACCCTATAGGAATGCAACTTTATTTGGAGGGTCGTGCCTGGTTTAAGAAAAAACACCCTTGAAAAATAAGTTTTTTGGTTAGCAGAAAGAAACGGTCATAAAATGTCAGCAGGCCTCATGGCCAGAAAATGATGTAAAACCCCTAAGACCTTTTTATTATGTAAAGCACCTGATTTTGATAAAGGTCAGGAATGCTGACCACCACGTGACTCTGTATCCATCCCTATGTGTAACAAAGGTATATAAGCAAACCTGAAAATAAAGAAAAACAGGTTAGTTTCGGGAAAGACTGATTCCCCCGTGTCGTTCTTTCTTGCTCCCCGTTTTTCTGGCTGAATTCCCATCTGGAGCATGGGTGCCTGCCACATCTACTTACTTGTCCCGGCTTTCAAGTCCACTCGTGAAGGAGCCCAAGGAGGGGCACTTCCAATATTCAAATGGCACTGGTGGCCCAACGTAGATGGTGCAAATTCCTTCTCTTGGAATTTTATTGGTATCCCACATAAACCAAGTTATTCAGCCTCTTTTTCTCTCCTACTATTTTCTGGCCGAATTCCCATCTGGTGCATGGGTACTCACCAAGCCTGCTAATTTTGCCTGGGCTTCTAAGATCGGATAGGGGAGGCCTCAGTGCCTCCTCTCCTTCGGGAGAACGGTAAGACACCTGTGGCCTACGTAGGTGGTGATTGGTATTCCATATAAACCAAGTTATTCAGCCTCTTTTTTCCTGCTAATTTTCTAATCCTTCTCTATCTGTAATTAAATAAGTTTTTTCCAAGGATTCCAACTCCGTCTCACCTTCGAATCACCCTGGATCCACCGGGGCTGGACCCCGGCACCACATGTTCAAGCGGAATAAATCCAAATTGGTCATGATGTATGATTCTTTTAGTGTGCTGTTAAATTCAGTTGGCTAGTATTTTGTTCAGGATTTTCTGCATCTATGTTTACTGGAAATATTGGTCTACACTTTTCTTATAGTGTCCTAATCTGGCTTTGGAATCAAGGTAATGCTGGATTCATAAAAACTGTTTGGAGATATTCCATTCTCCTCTATCTTTTGGAAGACTTTGAGTAGGATTGGTATTAAAATTTTAGAATTAAAAAATGGTAACACATTTTAAAACTTCCTCAAAAGAGAGATTAAACACATGTGCACAGTGTAACCAGTGGTATTAGGTACCATTTGATTTCATGCTCCCAGAATATAGATTTAAAGGGGAAAATGAATGAAAAAATCAATAGTACATATTATTGAAATCTGGATGAAAATAAGAGCACATGAGAAAGCCAAAAATTGGAAAGGAAGTTTATTAATCTTGAGGCAAAGTAGTTTTCTGAACCAGAAAAAAAAAATTACTTCAGGATATCAAAGCATTAACAAAAGAGTTTTACTGCCTAATTAAATTTAGTCATTAATAGAATTATTTTGTAAAAATACATAAGATGAGTAGTTTCATTAGTTAATATTCATTTTTATTAGTAAGTGTACACTTTTACACTAAAGTGCACATATGCTTTCTTAAAATCTTTTTCATCACTTATGAGATCTGTATAATCTTAATTAAGAATACATTTAATAGGCAGCTGGATGGGAGGGGAGTTTGGGGCAGAAAGGATACATGTGTATGTATGGCTGAGTCCCTTTGCTGTCCACCTGAAATTATCACAACATTTTTAATTGGCTATACTCCAATACAAAGTAAAAAGTTAATTGAAAAAAATACACTTAATAGTTGGTACATCAAAATCCAACAGATAGTACAGAATTGCTGGCTGTGCTTTTCTTGTAAAAGCACAAGTCACAGCAGGATAGTCTGTAGGTAATATTAAATTTTTGAAACAGCTAACAGTTAAGGTACAAGAAATACCCCTTTTATACCAGTGGCTTACCACAGTTCTTTCTTGTAGGTGATTAAAATAAAAGGTAGCTTACTTAAATAGGACTAAAATAAAAAGCAAACTTCATTTAAAAGGAAAGGAGAGGAAATATAAGAATAATTTCATTATATGAGTGGCTGCATATTTGGCAAATTTCCCTTCAAACCAAATGGTCCTTCTCTGTCTTACTTATTAACATGGAAAAGAAATAGAATGACTCTCCTTTTGATTGGAGCTGCACTTCTTATCTGCTGATTAGACAACCTGCTTCTCCCTAATTTATCACTTTAATGTTACTGTTCGTATAAATGACTGGTCTGCAAAACACTAAAACACAATTATAAATAGTGAGACCAGCTTCCAGAAGTGCCAGTGTAAGCAATGGCACCAGCTCTCCATTTATCACCATTTGCTTTGATAGAGCAACATTCATTTCATTTATCACTTGATCCCTTTCTATTATTTCTTCCATGAGAGGGTGTCTAATCAGCATTATTTATCTCACATTGTATTTTCTTGAAAGCTTTTAAGAAGCACCTAACAAGGGCACAATTAATGTGCTCATTTATAGAAACACCGGACTCCACCAACAGAGGTTCATATTCTGACACCCTTTTAAAAACTGAATTATTAAGAGATTCTGAACAAAGATTAAATTACACTGTTATGTGGCTTCCTGCTTGTGTGTGTGTGTGTTAACCAAAAGGACACTCATAAAAATGAATAAACTGATAAAATGCCACATACTAACTGATATAATCATTTTTAAAAAGATGAGTAGTTAAAGGATGATTTTGTGGCCCAGAGGTTAATGTGAAAAATGAAGAGTTGAGAATTGTGGGAACTTTTCAGTGAATCTGTCAGATTGCTGAGGATTGTAAGTTTTCCATAAAGTTATCCAAGGCTAGGAACAGTGCTGTCTTTCTTTATCAGTTTTCCTTTCCTCCAAAAACCAGGAAAAGTAATAATTTTCATGTTTTATGTAGTAGAAAAGATCAGAGATTTTTGTATAAACTTTCTATTTTTACAGCTTTTCCTGCTGTGATGATATTTTTCTGCTGGCAAGGTACCCTTCCTTTTGTGCTTTGAAATTCATATTGTAGCAGTGCTTTACCTGTTCATGTGGCAGTGACTGTGTAAAATCACAGATGAAAAACAAATAGGTAAAATTAGAATTTGGAAATGAGATCCAAGAAAATCAATTCTTATCCAAGTTCTGAGGGATGATGTGGGGTGGGAGGTGGGAGGGGGGTTCATGTTTGGGAGTTCGTGTAAAAAAATAAATAAATTTAAAAAAAAAAGAATTACTAAAAAAAAAACAAAAACCAATAAATTGGGCAACCTGTGTAACTTCTAGATCTCTGTAGAATTAGGATATAACAGCAACTGCTTTCCATTCTAGTTCAATTCAGTTTAGTCACTCAGTCATGTCAGACTCTTTGTGACGCCATGGACTGCAGCACGCCAGGCCTCCCTGTCCATTACCAACTCCCGAAGCTTACTCAACCTCATGTCCATCAAGTCGGTGATGCTACCCAACAATCTCATCTCTGTCATCCCCTTCTCTTCCACCTTCAATCTTTCCCAGCATCCGGGTCTTTTCCAGTGAGTCAGTTCTTCACATCAGGTGGCCAAAGTATTGGAGTTTCAGCTTCAGCATCAGTCCTTCCAATGAATATTCAGGATTCATTTCCTTTAGGATTAACCGGTTTGATCTCCTTGCAGTCCAAGAGACTCTCAAGAGTTTTCAACACCTAAGTTCAAATGCATCAAATCTTCAGCACTCAGCTTTCTTTATAGTCCAACTCTCACATCCATACATGACTACTGGAAAAACCATAGCTTTGACTAGTTAGACGTTTGTTGACAAAGTAATGTCTCTGTTTTTTAGTATGCAGTCTAGGTTGGTCATAGCTTTTCTTCCAAGAAGCAAGCTTCCTTTAATTTCATGGCTGCAGTCACCATCTGCTGTGATTTTGAAGCCCAAGAAAAGCAAGACTGTCACTGTTTCCATTGTTTCCCCATCTATTTGCCATGAAGTGATGGGACCAGATGCCCTGATCTTAGTTTTTTGAATATTGAGTTTTAAGCCAACTTTTTCACTATCTTCTCCACTTTCATCAAGAGGCTTTTTAGTTCTTAAGAGGCTTTTTAGTTCTTTGCTTTCTGCCGTAAGGGTGGTGTCATCTGCATAACTGAGGTTATTGATATTTCTCCCAACAATCATGATTCCAGTTTGTTCTTCATCCAGCCTGGCATTTCACATGATGTCCTCTGCATATAAGTTAAATAAGCAGGGTGACGATATACAGCCTTGACAGACTATTTTGCAATTTGGAACAGTCTGTTGTTCCATGTCCAGTTCTAACTGTTGCTTCTTGACATTCATACAGTTTTCTCAGGAAGCAGGTAAGGTGGTCTGGTTCTCCTATCTCTTTCAGAGTTTTCCACAGTTTATTGTGATCCACACAGTCAAAGGCTTTGGCATAGTCAGTAAAGCAGAAGTAGATATTTTTCTGGAATTATCTTGCTTTTTCAATGATCCAACAGATGTTGGCAATTTGATCTCTGGTTCCTCTGCCTTTTTCTAAATCCAGCTTGAACATCTGGAAGTTCGTGGTTTACGTACTGTTGAAGCCTGGCTTGGAGAATTTTGAGCATTACTTTGCTACTGTGTGAGATGAATACAATTGTGTGGTAGTTTGAACATTCTTTGTCATTGCCTTTCTTTGGGATTGGAATGAAAACTGACCTTTTCCAGTCCTGTGGCCACTGCTGAGTTTTCCAAATGGGCTGGCATACTGAGTGCAGCATTTTCACAGCATCATCTTTTAGGATTTGAAATAGCTCAACTGAAATTCCATAATCTCTGCTAGCTTTGCTTATAGTGATGCTTCCTAAGGCCCACTTGATTTCACATTCCAAGGTATCTGGCTCTAGGTGAATGATCATACCATCTTGATTATCTGGGTCATGAAGATCGTTTTGTATAGTTCTTCTCTGTGTTCTTGCCACTTCTTCTTAATATCTTCTGCTTCTGTTAGCTACAATCCATTTCTCTCCTTTATTGAGCCCTTCTTTGCATGAAATGTTCCCTTGGTATCTCTAATTTTCTTGAAGATATCTGTAGTTTTTCCCATTCTATTGTTTTCCTCTTTCTTTGCATTGATCACTGAGGAAGACTTTCTTATCTCTCCTTGATATTCTTTGGAACTCTGCATTCAAATAGGTATATCTTTCCTTTTCTCCTTTGCCTTTCTCTTCTCTTCTTTTCTCAGCTGTTTATAAAGCCTACTCAGACAACCATTTTGCCTTTTTGCATTTCTTTTCCATGGGGATGGTCTTGATCCCTGTCTCCTGTACAATGTCACGAACCTCATTCCATAGTTCATCAGGAACACTGTCTATCAGATCTAGGCCCTTAAATCTATTTCTCACTTCCACTGTATAATCATAAGGGATTTGATTTAGGTCATACCTGAATGGTCTAGCAGTTTTCCCTACTTTCTTCAATTTAAGTCTGAATTTGGAAATAAGGAGTTCATGATCTGAGCCACAGTCAGCTCCCAGTCTTGTTTTTGCTGACTCTATAGAGCTTCTCCATCTTTGGCTGCAAAGAATGATTTCGGTACTGACCATCTGGTGATGTCCCTGTGTAGATTCTTCTCTTGTGTTGTTGGGAAAGGGTGATTGCTATGACCAGTACGTTCTCTTAGCAAAACTCTGTTAGCCTTTGATCTGCTTCATTTTGTACTCTGAGGCCAAATTTGCCTTTTATTCCAGGTATCTCTTGACTTCCTACTTTTGTATTCAAGTCCCCTATAATGTAAAGGACATCTTTTTTGAGTGTTAGTTTTATAAGGTCTCGTACGTCTTTATAAAACCATTCAACATCAGCTTCTTCTGCTTTACTGGTTGGGGTATAGGCTTGGATTTCTGTGGTATTGAATGCTTTGCCTTGGAAACAAACAGAGATCATTCTGTCATTTTTGTGATTGCATCCAAGTACTGCATTTTGGACTCGTTTGTTGACTATGAGGGCTACTTCATTTTTTCTAAGGGATTCTTGTTCACATAGTAGATATAATGGTCATCTGAATTAAATTCACCCATTCCAGTCCATTTTAGTTCACTGATTCCTAAAATGTGAATGTTCACTCTTGCCATCTCCTGTTTGACCACTTCCAATTTACTTTGATTCATGGACCTAACATTCCAGGTTCATATGTATTATTGTTCTTTACAACATCAGACTTTAATTCCATCACCAGTCATATCCACAACTGGGTGTTGTTTTAGTTTTGGCTCTGTCTCTTTATTCTTTCTGGAGTTATTTCTCCACTCTTCTCCACTAGCTTACTGGGCACCTAACGACCTGGGGAATTCATCTTTCAGTGTCCTATCTTTTGACCTTTTCATGCTGTTCATGGGGTTCCCAAGGCAAGAATACTGGAGTGGTTTACCATTCCCTTCTCCAGTGGGCCACGTTTTGTCAGAACTCTCCATCATGAAACCTCCATCTTGGGTGGCCTATACCGCGTGACTCATAGTTTCACTGAGTTAGACAAGGCTGTGGTCCATGTGATCAGTTTGATTAGTTTTTGTGATTGTGGTTTTCATTCTGTCTGCCCTCTGATGGATAGGGATAAGAGGCTTGTGGAAGCTTCCTGATGGGAGAGAATGATTGAGGGGGAACTGGGCCATGTTCTAATGGCCAGAGCTGTGCTCAGTAAATCTTTAATTCAATTTTCTGTTGTTGGACGGAGCTGTGTTCCCTCCCTGTTGTTTGACTTGAGTCCAAACGACTACTACTGCTACTACTAAGTCTTCAGTCGTGTCCGACTCTATGTGACCCCATAGACAGCAGCCCACCAGACTCCCCAACTATGATGGAGGTAGTGAAGATAACGGTGACCTCCTTCAAAATATTCCATGCACACACTGCTGCATTCAGTGCCCCTGACCCTGCAGCAGACCACTGCTGACCCTTGCCTCTGCCAGAGACTCCTGGACACTCATGGGCAAATCTGGGTCAGCCTCTTGTGGGGTCACTGCTCCTTTCTCCTAGGTCCTGGTACACACAAGATTTTGTTTGTGCCCTACAAGAGTCTGTTTCCCCAGTCCTGAGTAAGTTCTAGTGGCTCTATGGTGGGGTTAATGACGACCTCCTCCAAGAGGGCTTGTGCCATACCCAGGTCTACTCCATTCTAGTACATTTTAAATTATTTTTGTCATATACACGTTCAAATATAAAAGCAACACACACAAATATGAAGACAATTTATAATATGAAGATAATTTAAAAGTCATCAGCACAGAAGTAATAATCTAATTATAGCAGAGGACCCAGAAATGGATTTGCTCCAGATTTCAAAGTGGTTTCATTGCACACGGGAAAGATGGTGTTCCAATTTCCAGTCCAGAGTTCATTCACAATACTCTTGGTCATCCTTTCTCATATCATTAGTAGTTGATCATTCTGCTAGTTTTCCATAAGCTCTATATTTATCAGGAAGCCCAGCTCTTCAAGTCTTTTTAAAATTTCCGTATTTATTTGACTGCTTTTGGCACCAGGTCTTAGGTGTAGCAGGTAGAGTCTACTTCCCCGACTAGGTAATGAGCCCTGGCCTCCTCACTGGGAGCATGTAGTGTTAGCCACTCTTAGCTGCATTTCCTATTTCTCTGTCTCTGAAGGGTATATTCCTCATCCCCTACTCTGCATGTTTTCCTGTCTCCTATCCCGCTCGTCCTCCCATGCATTTTCTTCTATTATCTTTGGGGAGTAGCTCCTTTTGGGGTTCTACAGTCACAGTCCTTGGAGTGTCATGGAAGGACTGAAAAGTCAGTGTGAATCAGTGGGGTTCATCTCCCCCATCAGTGCTTCATCCATCAGCTTGCATCTCTGGACGTGTTCTCACACTCTCCCTCCCTATCTTCTCCATTTTACTTTCTTTAATTTTTAAAAATTTTATCAGAGTCTTGTTGCTTTATGGTGTTGTGTTAGTTTCTGCTGTTCAGCAAAGTGAATCAGCTATACATATACGTATACCCCCTTGTTTGTGGATTTCCTTCCCATTTAGGTCAGAGTCTGCCTGAAATGCAGGAGACCCAGGTTCAATCCCTGGTTGGGAAGATCCTCTGGAGAAGGGAAGGGCAACATACTCCAGTATTCTTGCCTGGAGAATTCCATCAACAGAGGAGCCTGACAGACTATATATAGTTCATGGGGTCACAAAGAGTCAGACACAGCTGAGTGACTAACACTCTTAGGTCACCACAGAGCACTGGGTAGAGTTCCCTGTGTTATACAGTAGGTTCTCGTTGGTTATCTTTCTATACACAGTATCAGTAGTGTATGGCAATCCCAGTCTCCCAATTCATCCCACTTCCCCTTCCCCTCTTCCCATCCATGTGTTTGCTATCCTTATAGCTCTTTCTGCTTTGCAAATTGGTTCATTTGTACCATTTTTCTATATTTCACATATATATGTCAATATATGATAATTTGTTTTTCTGGCTTACTTCACTCCGTATGACAGTCTCTAGGTCCATCTACATCTCTGCAAATGGCGTAATTTTGTTTCTTTTTATGGCTGAATAATGCTGCATTGTATATATGTGCCACATATTCTTTATCCAGTCCTCTGTCAATAGACCTTTAGGTTGCTTCCATGTTCTGTCTGTTGTAAATAGTGGTGCAGTGTATCTAGAATTTGAAAAACAATCTCATTTTCAATAAAACTCAAAACAGTGAACTATTTAACCAAATATGTGCAGTGTCCAAATGCTGAAAACAATAGAACCCTAATGAAAGGAATGAAACATGTATACAAATAGATTTTGGAGATATAGTTTTTTCTGAGTGGGATGGATTACTGGATCATACAGTAATTTTATTTTTAGTTTAGTCTTTAGTTTCCAGTAACATAATCCAGAGAGTACATGAACATATAGAAATCATTATTATTTATCATACAGTGTAATAGGAGATGACTATGAGCTACTTGAAGATGATTATATCTATATATTAGCTTGGAAAAAATCTATGAATTTAACCCTCAGAATGTGGATCACTGACTATTAGAAATTGGCATACCACACAGTGAAGTCATTAGTAAGATGTGGCTAAAGTAGGGTGTTTTGTATAACTGCTAAAGTGGGCCAGTTTGAAATCCAATGCAACAAGTGAAGAAGAAAACATAGTTCCAAATACGTATTCCCATATTTATAGCTTCAACCACATCCGCATTATGGTAGGGAGCGAGAGCTACTTTTTCCAGTTGTTTTATTAGCTGGATCCTTGCCCTTCTAGGTCTTATTGCATGAGGTTGCATTTTCATTGTACTTTGTGCCAGAGATGGGCAGAGAGGGGGCTAATATTTCCAAATAAATTTACAATAATCTGTTCAGAAAGAGGAACACCCATTTCATTCTGAAGTATATTCTTCTAGTTCCAAAATGTTATTAAGATACCCCACATGGAACTGTACAAATGTGGTATTCTCAGCCAGTCTCAAGAGGAGGCTACCATGCTCAATGTGTCTACACAGACATCCTGTAGACCACGAGTAGGCAGAGAGATCTCCTGAGACCCCTTGTCTCCCAGGTAATGCAGAAAGAATGCAGATATACCCTTTGTATCCTGTGGGGTAGAGAAAAGTGAAGAATAAGATGTTGGACATTTCATAAAGCAACCAGAGGCAAGGGATGGGGTCACCCCTGCGTGGATTGTTGGGGTGCACGCTGCCTCAACCAGAGCCCTGAAAGAGAATGTAGTTGAATTATTAGAAGAGTCTTTATTGCCAGAAAGTCTTGAGTTGAGGTTAAATCAAAGGAGAGCCCTAAATCCTGACCAACCGAGCCAACAGAAAGTACAGACCTTAGACTTTTGATCAAGACTTCAGTAGTTGATACCAGAAGAGTAACACCACCAGGCAACCAAGGACCGTTGCAGAAGAGGCCAAAAATGAACAATAACAGCCTGAAGTCACTGTGCTTGGATCCCAGGCCCCCTTCAGCAAGAAGACTTGTGTGTCCTGTCTTCACCCAGGTGCCATCTTGGGAAAGAGAAGAATATAGGAAAATCTCTGAAAGACTGAACATTGACTCAGACACATCAAGTTGCCAGACTGAAATGGTTTAAACTAGAAGAGATGCGGGCATTTAGTTGGCAAGTTTAATGTCCATCTCCCCTCTTTCAAGCCCTGGTAAAGTAAGGGTGATGAAGAGTAATAGATGAATACTGGAAAAAAGCTGTGGGTTTGGTTTTTATTGCACATCTGATTAACAGTTCATTAATTTGAGGTCTTAAATGCTTTTTTCCTCCTTTCTTTCTTCCTTCTTTGACTTCTTTTCTCCATCCTTCATTAAATAAACATGTAATTCATTCCTCCAGTGTTTTTTGAAACTTTAATAGGTGCTTGGAATGAAAAGGCAGCAATAGTTGATCTGCCTCCAGAAATCAGCCATTGAGGGGAAGAGAAAAACAAGTAAATAAATAATTGCATTATAGAGTAAGCACAGAAATAGATGTGAGCAAGGTGCTGTAGGTGAAGTAATTGGAGGAATTAGTTTCCTTTCATGGAGTAGAGATTGGAGTTTGAGTATGATTTTGTAAGGCGAATAACAGGATTTTTAGACAATATAATCTATATAGAAAATCCTAAAGAATTGAACTTTAAAATGTCACAGAATGCAAAGACAATATACTAATACCAATCTAGCATATGTATATGCTGCTGCTGCTGCTGCTAAGTCACTTCAGTCGTGTCCGACTCTGTGTGACCCCATGGACGGCAGCCCACCAGGCTCCCCCATCCCTGGGATTCTCCAGGCAAGAATACTGGAGTGGGTTGCCATTTCCTTCTCCAATGCATGAAAGAGAAAAGCGAAAGTGAAGTCGCTCAGTCTGTCCGACTGTTAGCGACCCCATGGACTGCAGCCCACCAGGCTACTCCGTCCATTGGATTTTCCAGGCAAGAGTACTGGGGTGGGGTGCCATTGCCTTCCCCGATGTATATGCTAGAAATGAATATCTGGAATTTGAAAAACAATCTCATTTACAATAAAACTCAAAGCAATGAATATTTAACCAAATATGTGCAGCGTCCATATGCTGAAAGTGATAGAACACTAATAAAAGAAATGAAACATGTATACAAATAGATTTCACATGCTTATGGATTGAAAGATTCTATATTGATGATATGTCAGTTCTCCCCAATTTGATCTATAGATTCAACTCTCAATCATAATCAAAATGCTGATAAGATCTTTTTCAGTTGATAGCAAGTTGAGTCTAAAATTTACACAGAAAGGGAAAGGAATTGAAAAAAACTGGAAATAAAAGCAAATATAAACAAATGGGATCTAATTAAAATTAAAAGCTTCTGCACAACAAAGGAAACTATAAGCAAGGTGAAAAGACAACCCTCTGAATGGGAGAAAATAATAGCAAATGAAGCAACTGACAAACAACTAATCTCAAAAATATACAAGCAACTTATACAGCTCAATTCCAGAAAAATAAACGACCCAATCAAAAAATGGGCCAAAGAACTAAATAGACATTTCTCCAAAGAAGACATACGGATGGCTAACAAACACATGAAAAGATGCTCAACGTCACTCATTATCAGAGAAATGCAAATCAA
>SJYX01008232.1:223233-243432 GCA_006410675.1 Oreotragus oreotragus | reverse complement strand
GCCTTTTCAGTATTGCCTTAATCATTTTCCTTCTTTCAGAGAAGAACACATTCTTCATAGGAATAATACAAGTAATAGACCTGTAAAACCTCAGACTGGAGGGGAAAAGTATTTAAGAAAAGACTAAGTGCAAACTAATGAAACATAAAACACTTGTACCATAAAAAACTAGGAAAATATCATTAGCGTGGTAAATTATTGGAAGAATAATTATCCCCAAGACGTTCAGGTGCTCCCTACATCTTGCTTGCAAAGGACTGACATAATGTGATAAGGAGATAAAACTGTCAGCCCTCAAATGTGTGGAGGGATAAAGGTTTGAACATGAGATTAAACTGGCTGTACAAACAAGTTCAATGTCAGTGCAATGAAAATTGGGCGTTGCAGATGTTTGGGGTGTATATGTGAAATGAACATTTGAATGCATAGCACAGGTGACCTTGGATGGCTTCATTGGGAAGAAAAGAAGATTAAAATATTCCTCTCAGATACTGCCATTAGTTACTTTTTCAAAGTGGAAAAGACCCAGTGACTGTATGTGGCATATTGGGATGATGATGCTGTGATCAGTGTAATGCCATTTGGATGTACAGGTTTCTCATACTTTAGGGATGTCAAAAGAGGCTGAGACTAGGTCATCAGGGGACTCACCAGATCTTCCATTTTAGAGACAGTCGTGGTAGAAATCATACTCTCAGGGATAAAATGCTTACACCCACCTTAGGGCATGAGGAGGTAAACTTCTGGGCTGATTTGGTGGCATAATAATAATAGTACAGCGGAACTAATGACAGACTCTCATTTACATGTAATTGTACTGGAAGATTATTTGGGGAAATAAAAGATAGGATAGTCACATCTTGACCATGAATTTTCTGATATTCCTAAGCTATATCCTAGTTTTAAATCAGGGAAGTAATTCTTTTGATTTCTGTTTTAATACAAGTCAATTGTTCATTAATTTCTACTAAACTAAAAAGATTCAGGGAATTCTCTGGCTTCTAATGGTTAGGACACCGCACTTTCACTGTAGGGGACACAGGTTCCATCCCTGGTCGGGGAACTAAGATCCCACAAACTATGTGGTGCACCCGTCCCCCCCAAAAAAATATCCATATACAGTTGACACTTGAGCACCTGGTGGTTGGGATACCAGCCTTCTGTGTAGTTAAAGATCTGTGTATAGCTTTACAGAGGACTCTCCTTATATGAAGTTCTGCATCCACAGATTCAACCAATCACAGATCACGTAGTACTATAGTATGTAGTTAGTGGGGGAAAAAAAAAATCTGTGAGTAGATGAGCCTACTTTAAACCTTTAAACCTTGTTTGAGGGTCAGCTGTTTCGCCAGGAAAAATAACTTTCTTTTTCTAAAGATAGTTTGTCCAGGGGGTAAGTGTTGCTGAAACCTCATTTTCACTTGATTTGTGAGTCCATCCACCCTCCATATGGTTATTTGGCACTAGAATTGGGCCTGTCCTAAAGAGTTTTCAGAGAACCAAATTTCATTGTGTGGCTGCTTAGTACTGGTGGCTTGTATACTATTATTTCATAAATAAAAATTATTTACTTTGTCTGTAGGTCTATCCCCCTTGTTGAATTCTTTTAGGAATAAGCCAATGCAAATTAATATTTCCATAAGGGCTTTTGCTTAATTCAACACCTCCACATATATTTTCCTTTTGGGTTTTCTAGTTATTATTGGGAAATTTGATGACATTTTTATTGTAGATGAGGAAACCAAGGCTTGAAAACATTATCTGCCTGACATGACTTGGTTAATAACAATAGAGATGGGATTCAAGCCCAGAGTAACTGATTCCAGAATCTAAGCTCTTTTGTGCCAAACTGGAAGTTGATTCTGTGTAAGGGTAGTGTGCTTGTGTGCTTAATCACTCAGTCATGTCTGACTCTTTGCAATTATTTGGACTGTAGCCCACCAGGTTCCTCTGTCTATGGGATTTTTCAGGCAAGAATACTGCATTGAGTTGTCATATCCTTCATTAGGGAATCTTGCCTAGCCAGGGATCAAACTAGCATCTCCTGTGTCTCCTACATTGCAGGCAAATTCTTTACCTGCTGAGCCATCCAGGAAGCCTGTGTGAGGGTAGACATGATGTCAAGTCTAAGCTATCTTGTCCCCACACTCTTTTAATAGCAGCAGTCTAAACAGTAATTGAAGCCCCATTTGATGATGTTCAGTTCAGTTCAGTAGCTCAGTCGTATCCGACTGTTTGTGACCCTATGAACCACTCATGCCAGGCCTCCCTGTCCATCACCAACTCCTGGAGTCCCCACAAACCCATGTCCATTGAGTTGGTGATGCCATCCAAGCATCTCATCCTCTGTTGTCCCCTTCTGCTCCTGCCCTCAATCTTTCCCAGCATCAGGGTCTTTTCCAATGAGTCAGCTCTTCGCATCAGATGGCCAAAGCATTGTAGTCTCAGCTTCAGCATTAGTCCTTCCAATGAACACCCAGAACTGATCTTTAGGATGGACTGGTTGGATCTCCTTGTAGTCCAAGGGACTCTCAAGAGTCTTCTCCAACATCACAGTTCAAAAACATCAATTCTTCTGTGCTCAGCTTTCCTTATAGTCCAACTCTCACATCCATACATGACCACTGGAAAAACCATAGCCTTGACTAGACAGACCTTTGTTGGGCAAAGTAATGTCTCTGCTTTTTAATATGCTGTCTAAGTTGGTCATATGATGTTAGGACAGTGCAAAATGAGCTTGTTGAAAGAAAGATAATTCCCTTTGGATGTGTGGTCTGAGAGGAGACATTCCATTGACACTGGATATGCAGGTCTAGAGAACCAGATAGAAATCTGGGTCATGACGTATTTTGAAAACTGTATTTATAGATATAGATTGTAATTTTAATTATTCTTGTTCAGACCTCCCTGAATAAGGATATTGCTGTAACTTGAGTTATGGCATGAATGATGTTCAGATGAAAATCAGCTCTACTTACATTTAGCTTGTCATGTTATAACTATTATCCTATCTAAGAAAGAGCAAGAGAAAGGTTGCTGAATTTTGGAAGTACTACCCAGTGAACAACAACAAAATTTTTGCGGTTTGCTACATATAACATAGTGATGAAACATGACATTTAGACTCAAACACTTTAAATAGTCCCTTGGGCTATGTTCAGGGCACAGAACAGCTGTATGTGAAATTAAATAAAGCTAATTTAAATGAATTAGATGAACCAGAAAAATCACAAGTTTGCATTCATAAAAGTTTTCTGTGTAAGAAGTTGTCAGTGCAATTTCTTCAAACTGCAGATCTTGGGAAATGGGGGTTTCTGTGATAAGGCACACATTTTAAGGTAGTAAAAATATAAAGTTTTTTCAGATTTCATGTTGAAAGTATAATTTTGCAAATATTTTACACAGATGAATTGCAATATTTACAGCATAATTGTCATGGAAGGCACCAAGAAAAGCAGTGAAACAGAATAAAAGTATGCTTTCTTCTTATTGCTTATATTTTAGGTATGACACACATATCTGGGAAATGATGCTATTTTTTGGTAGAAGTTACAGTCTGAACACACACTCACATTAGTATTTATATGAGAATCTATACTGAAGAAATTGATCCGCTGTTATATTTATTCCTGGGTTTGGAAAGGGAGATGTTGCTTTAGTGGAGCTAAAAATGTTAGAATAAAAATGAACATATAACTAGCTTTAATGCCCCTGACTACAAGATTGTTAGAATGTCATCATCAAGGACTATGAAATTGTTTTCATCAAAAAACTAAAAGGACGATTTCTGGGAACCAAGGTGAATTAAAGTTTGACCTTTAAAAAATGTTTATCTTTCTCCACACTCTCACAGGTACTTGTTTTCAGGTTTCAGGAATGAAATGCATTGATCCTGTTTTTAGAGATCAGTCATAGGGGTAAACAGAAGACTCTGTGATTTATGACCAAACCTACTGATAGTTCCTTGGAGAGGTTCAACATTCACAGATTGAGAACTGTTTGAGAAACCAGGGATTCAAACATTACAGTCCCCATTTCAGAAATGAAAATAATGGCAAGTTGAAATTTATTAGAGTCCAATATAAAGAAATCTAATATCTAGCCAATCCATAATAAACAAATTTTTTTTCTGGCCTTATGTAAGACTGATCACCTTGTTTTGTCTCATTTCTTTCTAAGATGGCTTTAGTGCAAGTGTTTAAACAATGCACTTAAATCGGAAGATGAAGAGAAACTTTTAGGCTATTTAACTTAATCCTATTCTAGAGACAGTGGTCAGGGGAAAACTTAAGCAATAAGAGAGCTTTAAGAAAAATGTTCAAAACAGTCGAATGAGGTATCATCCGCTTTCAGTGTGATTTCATAGCAGAAATGTAAAAGAAAATATTGTGTGCTATATCTTTATTAGTCATTTAAGTGTCGTGGATATAAAATAAAGCAAATGCAATAATTACCCACCATAAATTGATCATAACCTCTTTTTCCTTTTTCAAGTTGAACTTTAGAAAAATGTTCTTTATTTTAGAGAGGATATATCACATTTACTGAAGACTTATGCTAGTATGTCAGAAAGCCAGAGGTTTCATTTTATTCCATATTTGTGTGTGTTTGTATATATATGTGTGTGTGTGTGTATTCTTTTCAAGTTCTCATTATGAGTGTAATCTGGTTTGGCCGCCCTGGGTCTTCGCTGCTGCACAGAGTTTTCTCTAGTTGCAGAGGGCAAGGGCCACACCCTAGTTGCAGAGCACAGGTTTCTCACCGTGTGGCTTCTCTTACTGTGGAACACGGGCTCCAGGGTGTGTGGGCTTTAGCAGCTGTGGCATGTGGATCAGTAGCTGCAGCTCCCAGACTCTAGAGCACAGTCTCAGTAGTTGTGGTGTAGGGTTTTAGTTGCTCCGCGGCATGTGTGATCCTGCCAAGCCAGGGACTGAACACGTGTCTCCTGCATTGGCAGGTGAATTCTTTACCACTGAAACACCAAAGCCCTGATTCTTTTTTTTTTTTTTTTCCTTCTCTTAAAACAGTCCCAACATTCCGTTAATTCTCACCTGAGCTACCATTTGCTCCCTAAACCAGAAAACAAGTAGTATCTTTTTATTCACATTATTTTGTACTCAGAGCTAATTGTTTTCCCAGTGTTGTCTGGGGCAAGTGCTTTGTTTAAAATGTACTTATGGAATCAAAGGACTTCCCTGGTGGTTCAGACGGTAAAGTGTCTGTCTGCAGTGCGGGAGACCCGGGTTTGATCCCTAGGTCGGGAAGATCCCCTGGAGAAGGAAATGGCAATCCACTCCAGTACTATTGCCTGGAAAATCCCATGGACAGAGGAGCCTAGTAAGCTACAGTCCATGGGGTCGCAAAGAGTCGGATACGACTGAGTGACTTCACTCACTCACTTACTATAGAATCAAACTGTTTATATTGACTGTGAGAAATACAGAAACAATGATTTCACATTTCTAGTTTTAAAATATTTGCACCCATACTTTATCGGCCACTTCTATTATAGCTTCATGTTCATTCCTTAGTTTGCTATTAAATAATAAAGCCTTTTTCCTACGATAGGTCTCTCTGGGAATTGGTTCTGTACATTTTATGGCTATAATAATGTATCTTTTGGGAGATTTAATGACAATTTCATTGATTATCTACAAATTACCCATATATCATGATAGGCAGGCCAATAAGCTTCAGAATCAATGAAAGTTTTTTTTAATGATGTAATCAGTTTACCAAATCCAATTCTGATCATTTCCATCTAAGATATGTGTCTTAGATTCTTAGATTTCTAAATGCAACTATTTCCGCAATCATCGATAGAGATAGAAAAATTGCCTCTAATTTATAAGCAAATTATTGTTTCTTTCCTAGAAAACAAAGCCTTTTATATTAAAAATATTTGTTTTTTTATCATAACTGCACTGAACACCAAATTATTCTTAAATTAGTTTGCCTCATCTAGTTGACTTAAGTCCTGTCAAAACTGTTATAGTCCTAGGTTCAATCAAAATGCAGTTTAACCAGCTTTATGGAAAGAAATATATTAGGAGAATGTGTTGCCTTGACAATTTAGGGGCCATGTCCCTAAACAACAGGAAGTAGTTATGGAATGAAAATGATGCCCCTTTCCCTTGGCAACATAATTCTCCTAAAAGAAAAGGNAATATTTGTTTTTTTATCATAACTGCACTGAACACCAAATTATTCTTAAATTAGTTTGCCTCATCTAGTTGACTTAAGTCCTGTCAAAACTGTTATAGTCCTAGGTTCAATCAAAATGCAGTTTAACCAGCTTTATGGAAAGAAATATATTAGGAGAATGTGTTGCCTTGACAATTTAGGGGCCATGTCCCTAAACAACAGGAAGTAGTTATGGAATGAAAATGATGCCCCTTTCCCTTGGCAACATAATTCTCCTAAAAGAAAAGGGGGGAATGAGAGAGTCATTTCCTAGGCAGGTTGATAAGAAGTCTAGGGGTCCCCAAGGAGAGAGGGGTCTGGAATCCTCAAGGAGGAAGAAAGGACAAACTTTTTTTTTCCTCTACATTCCTTAGGATTATATAACAATAATGTATCCCACCTGAGGACAGTCTCTGGATTAAACTTTCTGGCTAATCCTGTTATCTTAAAATATAAATTATGGGAGTAGATCTGGTCTTTACAAGGATTATATAACAATAATGTATCCTGCCTGAGGACAGTCTCTGGATTAAACCTTCTGCCTAATTTAAAAAAAAAAGAAATATATTATCACAAGAATTTTATTTCTAAGAATAGCAAGAAGAAATACCTAGCTCAAACACCTCTACAGGTCCAAAAAGTTAACAATTATTGATAGTTTCTAAAATGTCTTAAATTTGTTGATGAGCTGGGAAAAGTTAAGAAATTTTCAGGCCAAAAAAAATTTTATATATATATATATACTTGGAGTGGTTGGGACCTCTCTCTGAGCTGGCTTTTGCCTTTTTCTCCTCCTCCTCCTCAGATAAATTGGTGCTTTCATTTTCTAGGACTCTAGTGGTACAGAGCATGAAAACAAAATCCAGGGGGCATCAAAGAGCATTAAAGCTAACAGAACTTCCTCCTTGAAAGATGGTACACCATACAGGGTACATTTGTAAGAACAAGCCAGAAATAAACACATTCCCTATAAGAATTATCTCATTGAGATAAACTTACCTCAAATCATCTCCTAAAGAGAAGCTGAGAGTAGTAACCCCTGAATACTTGGAAAAGAAGATGGTCATTAAGAGAATTTGCAGTTGAAATCACATAACTTTAGATCCCCCTAAATCTCAAGGCAAAATGTAATTTAAAAGTGACCTTGAACAGTCTTGTCCCCAGCCACCTAGAAAAATCAAATGTAAATTATCTACGGAGAAATTTACCTGACTGAGCGACTAAGCACACAGCACCAGTAGAAGTTTTTACTTATCCAGAGCATGCTAGTACATCCATATAGATTTATCACAGTTAGCACTGATTCTGATTAAACCAGCTTCTTTATGGATTAGTTATTATCTATGCCATATCAATTGTTTTTTCATATCAACTCTGTTAGATCTAGCATCTTTTATGATTTCATAGTGCCCATTATCATGGTGAAGTGAAGTTACTCAGTCGTGTCTGACTCTTTGCGATCCCATGGACCATAGCCTATCAGGCTCCTCCGTTCATGGGATTTTCCAAGCAAGAGTACTGGAGTGGGTTGCCATTTCCTTCTCCAGAGGATCTTCCCAACCCAGGAACTGAACCCGGGTCTCCCGCACTGTGGGCAGATGCTTTACCCTCTAAACCACCAGGGAAGCCCATGCTAAATACTTTTAATTATAATTCTGATCTCAGCCTAAGAGAATTCTCGGGAAGAAAATCCAAAGGAAATTGAGCTACTCACAGAAAAGGAAAAGAAAAACAGAAAACCCACAAATGGGAACATCCTCATAAAAGAAAAATGGTAGAAACAAGTCAGTAAGAATAAGCCAGCTGGTACTTTAAATATTGTGTGTGTATCAGTAGTGTGTTCCTTTTTATTGCTGAGTAGCATTTCATGTTATGGATGTACCACAACTGGTTTAACCATTCACCTATTGAACGTATGAGCTGTTTCCAGCCTGTGGCTCTTATACATAAAACTGCTGTGAACATCTGTGTACATGATTTTGTGTAAACACAAATTTACATTTTTCTAGAATAAGCGCCCAGGAGGGCAACTGCATTTGGAAAAAAAATCCATGATCTATTTGCACAATGTTTTGAGTAAGGTGTCTCTTCCTGGCCGCCCCTGGCCTCGGACACGGGGTAGCTCCGGGAGAAGCCACCTTGCACCCGAGGCCATGGCCGGCGGCCGGGAGGAGCAACCCGAGGAGCAGGGGCTGCGCAGGCGCAGGAGGGCCNGAGAAGGGTACGACCCAGGATGAGCTGGCTGGATGGCATCATGGACTCGATGGACGTGAGTCTGAGTGAATTCTGGGAGATGGTGATGGACAGGGAGGCCTGGCGTGCTGCGATTCATGGGGTCGCAAAGAGTCAGACACGACTGAGCGACTGAACTGAACTGAACTTGAGTAAGGTGTGAGGTTTGAGTCATGATTTTTTTTTCTTTTAATTTAGAATAATTGGTTTTGCCATACATTGACATGAATCTGCCACAGGTATACATGAGTTCATGTTCAATTGTCTAGCATCATTTGTTGAAAAAAAATGAAACATCCAGTATTGAACTGCAACACATTAATCAAAACCATCTGGGCATATTTGTGTGGCTTGGTTCTGGGTTCTGTATTCTATTTCGTTGATTTATATGTCTATCCTCCACTAATTTTATTGGTTAAGTTGTGGTTGTTTATGCTTTTTGAAGAACTGGTTCATTTTGCCTAAATGTGTTGTAACATTCCCTCCTAATCCTTTTAATGTCTGTAGGGTCGACTTGATCCCTGGTATTTGTCATTTGAATCTTCTCTCTTTTTTATATTGGTCAGTCTTGCTAGAAGGTCATCACTTTTATTGATCTTGTCAAAGAACCATCTTTTTGTTTCATGATTTTGTTGTTGTTGTTTTGACGTTTTCATCTTATATATTTTTATCTTTGGTATTTCCTTCTTTCCTTCCTGTGTTGGGTTTATTTTGCTCTTCTTTTTCTGGATTCTTTTTTTAAACTGGAAATTTCTTTTTAATTTTTAATGAGATATAATTGATTTATAATATTACATTTATTCTGTGTTCCTGCTGAGAGCTCAGATTATTGATTTGAAATGTTTCCTCTTTTGTAACGTAAGCATTTAATGCTGTAGTATCCCTTTCATTATTATTTTCTGTCTCACAAGTTTTGATGTTATATTTTCATTTGATGTTTATTCAGTTAAATAAACACACTTTAAAGTTCCCTTGAGACTTCTACTTTGACCTATGATTACTTACAAATATGTTTTGTAGCTTCTAAGTGTTTGGAGACTTTCCTCTTGTTTCCCATTACTAATTTATAGTTTGATTGCATTGTGGTCATATTATTTCCATTCCTTTAAATCCACTTAGGCATGTTTACAGACCAGGATATGGTCTATCTTGGTATATGTTCCTTTGGCAATTGAAAAGATTGTTAGGTGAAGCAGTCTGTGTGCATGCTAAGTTGCTTCAGTCGTGTCCAACTCTTTGCAACCCCATGGACTGTAACCCACCAGGCTCCTCTGTCCATGGGATTCTCCAGGCAAGAATGCTGGAGTGGGTTGCCATGCCCTTCTCCAGAAGCAATCTAATAATATCTATTAGATTCCATCAGTTGATTTTTTGTTGTTGTTGAATTCTTTTATATCCCTACTGGTTTTCTGCCTCATTAGTCTATCAAATGTGGAAAGGTGGGTGTTAAAAGTCTCCAGCTATAATTGTGGACTTGTCTATTTCCTCCTTCATATGTATTGGGTTATAAAAATATATATATGTTTAGTTTTGTTTTATATGAATCCATTTAGGATTGCTGTGTCTTCTTGATTGCCTAACACTTCTGTCATTAGGTAATGCTCATCTCTGTATCCATTAATTGTCTATCCTCTGAAGTTAACTCTATATGCTATCAGATAGACACTCCTTCCTTTTGAAAAATATTTGCATGATAAGTCTTTTCTATCCTTTTACTATCAACCTACCTATATCAATATACTTGATGAGTTTCTTGTGTACAGCATGTACGTGAATTATATTTTTTAAATTACTCTGTCAGCCTTTGCTTCTTATTGGTATATTTGTATCTTTTATAGCTCATCTACCTATTGGTATATTAGGACTTACATTTTCAATTTTATTTCTCATTTTCTCTTTGTTCTCTTTTTTATTTTATTTTTCCCTTCTAAATATTTCTTAGAATTTCATTTTTTATTTGTCTGCAATATTTTTGTATATAACTCTGCATAGCTTTTTTTGTGGTTGCTCTAGATATTACATTATGTGTGTGTGTGTGTGTGGACACATGCCAATATACACACATAATACACACACATATATGTATACACACACACACATATGTATATATACACAAACATATACACACACCAGAGATCAAATTGCCAATATCCGCTGGATCATCTAAAAAGCATGAGAATTCCAGAAAAATATCTATTTCTGCTTTCTTGACTATGCCAAAGCCTTTGACTGTGTAGACCTCAATAAACTGTGGAAAATTCTGAAGGAGGTGGGAATACCAGACCACCTGACCTGCCTCTTGAGAAACCTGTATGCAGGTCAGGAAACAACAGTTAGAACTGGACATGGAACAAAAGATTGGTTCCAAATAAGAAACGGAGTACGTCAAAGCTGTATATTGTCACCCTGTTTATTTAACTTATATGCAGAGTACATCATGAGAAATGCCAGGCTGGATCAAGCACAAACTGGAATCAAGATTGCTGGCAGAAATATCAGTAACTTCAGATATGCAGATGGCACCACCCTTATGGCAGAAAGTGAAGAGAACCTAAAAAGCCTCTTGATGAAAGTGAAAGAGGAGAGTGGAAAAGCTTAAAGCTCAACATTCAGAAAACTAAGATCATGGCATCCAGTCCCATCACTTCATGGCAAATAGATGGGGAAACAGTGAGAACAGTGTTAGACTTTATTTTGGGGGGCTCCACAATCACTGCAGATGGTGACTGCAGCCATGAAATTAAAAGACACATACTCCTTGGAAGGAAAGTTATGACCAACCTAGCATATTAAAAAGCAGAGATATTACTTTGTCAACAAAAGTCTGTCTAGTCAAGGCTATGGTTTTTCCAGTGGTCATGTATGAATGTGAGAGTTGGACTACAAAGAAAGCTGAGCGCCGAAGAATTGATGCTTTTGAACTGTGGTGTTGGAGAAGATTCTTGCGAGTCCCTTGGACTGCAAGGAGATCCAACCAGTCCATCCTAAAGGAGATCAGTCCTGGGTGTTCATTGGAAGGACTGATGCTGAAACTGAAACCACAATACTTTGGCCACATGATGCAAAGAACTGACTTATCTGAGAAAACCCTGATGCTGGGAAAGACTGAGGGCAGGAGGAGAAGGGGATGACAGAGGATGAGATGGTTGGATGGCATCACCGACTCAATGGACATGGGTTTGGGTAGACTCCAGAGTTGGTGATGGACAGGGAGGCCTGGAAGGAGATCAGTCTTGGGTGTTCATTGGAAGGATTGATGTTGAAGCTGAAACTCCAATACTTTGGCCACCGGGTGCAAAGAGCTGACTCATTGGAAAAGACCCTGGTGCTGGGAAAGATTGAGAGCAGGAGGAGAAGGGGTCGACAGAGGATGAGGTGGTTGGATGGCATCACTGACTCAACGGACGTGAGTTTGGGTGAACTCCGGGAGTTGGTAATGGACAGGGAGGCCTGGTGTGCTGTGGTTCATGGGGTCACAGAGTCGGACACGACTGAGCGACTGAACTGAACTGAACTGAAGTATTTTTTTATTTCTGCACCTTTCTCTGTGCCTCTCTGTCTTTCTTCTCTCTCTCTCTCTCTCTCTCTGTGTGTATTTTTGAGAGACCATGCTGTGCAAAGCATGCAGGATTTTATTAATAGTCCCCCAACGAGGGACTGTAACTACACCCCCTGCAGTGGAAGAGAAGAGGATTCTTAATCATTGGACCTCCAGGGAAGTTCCTGTTTTTAAAAAACATTTTGTTAAAAAAATTTTAATGAACTACTGACTCTTAGGACAACAGCTACATAAAAACACCAGTTCTTGGCAGCTATGTTGTGACAGATGCACTGAAGACAGTTGCTGGGTTGGTACTTGTCTATCCCTGTGGAGTAATTTTTCTTTGCTCTCCATTTGGAATTGTTACCCCTCTCCCTTATCAGGAATATTTTTTAAAAATATAAAACATTTTTGAAATTTTAGGCAGCATTTTTCAGGATTCGATACTGGGAGATGTCTCTCTACACATAGACTCTACCAAGAATTTTTTAGGTGGCATTCAGATGTTTAAATTCTAAGTGTGTTTTCTCTGAATTCATATTCACTGTTACTTTTATGAAAACATTGGTGTGTCTTCTAGAAAAGCTGGCCATTGAAGCATGCTTCTATAAAATACAACTCTTACTACAAATGTGACTATGAAGTTTACAGTGAGAACACTGATTCTGCAAAAAATCATCTCTTTCCAGATAGATATACATATATGCCTCTTTAAAATGTTGGGTTAAACAAATGTTTGTGAAATCTCCATATTCTTCAAGAGGAAGAGGGAAATAGCAATCAACACAGCAAACTTTCTATTTTAAGGTTATTTATTACTCCAGGTCAAAGACTTTCCTAACAATTGGAGTATGAACAGGGCAACATTGAAATGGTTATAGATGACTTTCAGTGAAACCTCATTTACATGAGATGAAATTAAAGAATATTAAAACTTAACTGGGGAACTTCCCCAGTGGTCCAGTGGTTAAGACTCTGCACTCCCAATGCAGGGGGCACCGGTTCAGTCCCTGGTCTGGGAATTAAGATCCTGCATGCCACAGGGTGTGGCCAAAAAATTTTAAAAAGAAACTTATTGGAAATGTTTTCTTTGAAACAAGACTACAGCAGTTTACATATAATAAAAATTACAGACTCAGGGTCATCAAATAGAGATGGACTTATTTGACAGTGAAGGAGAAGAAAAGATTTGACGTGACTTATAACTCACTTCTTACCGTTTTCCATCTTAGAATAATTTACCTTTCTAAAAATTACTAAATGTTGCTTCATTTTTTGTTTTTCACTTTAAATTAAATTTTTATCAATTTTGAGGTAAGTGCTTAGGTATTTTTCAATAACTTATTTTTGGCTACCACTCTATTTGTATTTAAATGATAGGTGTAATGATTATATTTTCTAAAAATTGTGTTTTGTATGCCATTTTATGACATGTTTTTAGGTTATTATATTTGAAATGTATTTATATTTAGCTTCTCTATTTTAAAACTTTTGTTAAACTTGAAAATTTTAAAGAAAATACCCATCCTAATACCCATATTTCAATACTATGTGAAGTGAAATACACTCCTATTTATATTGTCATTTTATCCTAATTTTGGAATCATTAGGTTTTAGGGTATTGATTCTAGGAAATGTGTTAGGATTTTCTTTATGTCTTAAAATATATTCAAGTTTTCTATCCCATTTCTCTATTCTTAGCTTTTTAAGTGGATAAAGTTTGATGGTTTTATTTTTAAATCTGTATCCTTACTAATTTTCTTCTGCTTGCCCCATCAGTTTTTGATAAAGGAATTTAAAATTTTCTTTCTATGATTGTGGATTTCTCAGTTTTTTGTTAGTTTTTGCTTTAAAAATTCCAATTTTAGTTTGTTATATGTAAGTTCAGGGTTGTGATATCTTCTTGGTTGATTGTTCCTTGTATTGTTACTTATAGTGACTCTTTAAATGATATTTTGGACTCATGTTAATATTTTAAGCCTATCTTTTTAGTTTAATATTTTCTTGGTGTATCTTTATATTCTTTACTTTCAAACATTATAGTTTTGTTTTAGGTTTTCTTTGTCAGCAACATAAAGATGAAATTTATTTTTATGACATATTCTGAGAATCTCTCTTTCTATATGCAAACAATCTGTTGAAATGCTTATTGATATATTTAGACTTATTTTTTTACCATAGTACTTGCCTTTTTATTTATCACCATTTATCTTTGTATCTCTATATTTTCCTTCATTATGTTGGATTGAAATTTTTTACTGCCTTTTAATCCTTTCCTGATTTGGAAACTATGGACTGTATCCTATTCTTTTAATAGTAATTCTTAATTTTTCATGTATATATATAGTATGTAATTTTTCTGACAATGCCTGTAATTACTCAGTATTTCTATCTTTCTTCTGAATACCTTATAACTTATCTGCTGAACACCAATCTTGTAGTTGTTCCATAGGTTGTTTCAACCTTTTTCAAAGCTAACATTTTTTTAAGAGTTATTAATTTGCAGAAATACATTGTAAATTTCAGAGCTCACCATTTTTATTAAATCTCATACCTTTCTTGTAGGTTTACTTATCTTCTGGCTAAAATTCATTCTTTTAATAGTATTTTTAGAGGGGACATATGGTGAATAAATTTACTTAATCTTCATAGAATGATAAATATCTTTATTTTGCCTTTTTATAATAGTTTAGCTAGAATCCTAGGTTAACATTTACCATCTCTTAATATTTCAAAAAAGTCATGCCATTGTTTTTGGCATTTAGTATGCTATTGAAAAATTTGTCTTTAGGTTGTCATTTGTTTGTGTTTATTCTGTCTTTTCTCACTGAAAATTCTAAGCAATTTACTCTTTTGATATTGAAAATTTTCAATATATCCAGGTATCTTTTTATTTATCCTACTGAGGGTTTGTGATACATTTTTAAATGAAGGGCTCATATTTGTTCAATTCACAAAAATGTTTAGATTTTATCCTTTTAAATACTGCTTTTCCACCATTAACACACTTGCATATTTTTTGTACTCCTCCAACAGATGTATGTGTTGGAGACACTCACTTTATACAATATATCCAGGTATCTTTTTATTTATCCTACTGAGGGTTTGTGATACATTTTTAAATGAAGGGCTCATATTTGTTCAATTCACAAAAATGTTTAGATTTTATCCTTTTAAATACTGCTTTTCCACCATTAACACACTTGCATATTTTTTGTACTCCTCCAACAGATGTATGTGTTGGAGACACTCACTTTATTCTACATGTCCATTGTCTGTTTTTTCAGTGGTGAGTCCCTGAGACTCTTCACTGAGACTGACATCCTGACCAGTCAGGGTACTTATGGACCAGCTTGCTAGCCAATGGAACCAGACCCCGCTGCTGCAACTGGGACCCTTTTGTCCCTCGTCTCCTCCTGGCATGGACGACTGGTCNCAGTGGTGAGTCCCTGAGACTCTTCACTGAGACTGACATCCTGACCAGTCAGGGTACTTATGGACCAGCTTGCTAGCCAATGGAACCAGACCCCGCTGCTGCAACTGGGACCCTTTTGTCCCTCGTCTCCTCCTGGCATGGACGACTGGTCAGAATACCCTGACCAGGTGAAGAACAAGAGACATTACTGGCCTCTCTCTCCTTCCTTCTCTCTTTCCTCTTCTTAACCCTTCCTGTCCTACCTTTTTTTTTCTTTCTCATATCCCTCTCCTAGACTCAGGAGTCCAGTTGAAGGACCTCAGCCTGAGCTGAGAGTTGGAGGCCTATCACTTTCGCTTGGCAGAGAACTTGAATTCTGGTTCTGTTCTGGTCTGGTTTCTGGTTTGAATTCTGGTTCCATTCTGGTCTGGTCTGGTTTCTGGTAGGGCCGAGTTCCAATCCTGCCTTCCCTGGAGCTCCAGGGTAAAGTCTGGTAACACCTGGGTATCTGCAGGTGGCAAGAGACATCTATAAGGCCACCTCTTTTGACCACCACCGCCGCCCTCCCACCCCGCCTTCCTCCCCCTCTTCTTTCAACCTGGCCNACAGTTCAAAAGCATCAATTCTTTGGCACTCAGCTTTCTTCACAGTCCAACTTTCACATCCATACTTGACTATCAATTCAGTTACCATCTACTAATATTAACATTTTACTAGTTTGACTATAGCATAGAATATTACTTCCTGTTTATAAGTGTTTAAGATTTTTTTATATTTATTTAGAACTACACAAGACAGTGCTATAATTTTTGTTCAAAACTCAAAGGAAAATGTATTGTATTTAACTATGTTTTACTTCTCTTGTTCTTTCTTCCTGATGTTTCATGGTACTTTTTGTATCATTTCCTTTTTGTTTAAAAATTCCATTTAGCAAAAAAAAAAAAAAAAATTCAATTAGCTCTTACTTTAAAGGGCTGTTTTGCTACCTACAAATTCTCTTACTTTTTCCTTCATGTCAACATAGTGACTGTATTTAAAAAGACTCTATTGTGCCCTTAAAATTTTTTTAATAAGGTAGATCTCACATTAAGTATTCTTACCACAATTAAAAAAAAAGAAAATTACATGCAAGTGTTTATGTGTGGTGGGGAAAGGCTTGGCTTTGTTTTTGTAGATGCATTTGTAGCATGACTCATGCTATTAAATCTCCTAGCTCTGTACTCCATGCCTTTCATTATTCTTTACCTCTGAATTTCGGAAATTCATTCGATTTTTGTCTTCTGCCTTACAGTTTGATTTTATGCACCATCCAGGCTGATGTACACTACCACCACCACTCTCATTTTTATCCTGTCATCATTTTTAACCCCATACAGTCTCTCTTGATGTAAATAAAGCATTTGTAGCATGACTCATGCTATTAAATCTCCTAGCTCTGTACTCCATGCCTTTCATTATTCTTTACCTCTGAATTTCGGAAATTCATTCGATTTTTGTCTTCTGCCTTACAGTTTGATTTTATGCACCATCCAGGCTGATGTACACTACCACCACCACTCTCATTTTTATCCTGTCATCATTTTTAACCCCATACAGTCTCTCTTGATGTAAATAACCTTTTCTTTTGTATTAGATAATGTATTCTCTTGAATTGCAAAAATAACATAAATCAGGAATTCTCCTTTTGTCTTTTTCAGTAAATCTGTATCAGAAGAGTGAATCTGTTCTGATTCTTTGTAGTATCCTCTTATTTGCAACTGGAATATTTTCTCCCATTTTAGGTCAGTGACAATTCTGCCTGTTTATCCTTACAGCAAGAGATCCATCGGCTTCTGGCTGAATTCGGCATTGAAATAGGGTCTGTCAAACACTGATGTGGAATTCTGCCCAATTCTTTTCTGTTTAGACAATAGGGAAAGGGAAAATATAAATCTACTGTAAATTATCATCACCAGTTCACAATGCAGCAAGCAGCCTGAGGGAAGTAGAGCAGAAGCTGAAACCCTGGGCAGTCCCCACGGAGATCCGAGTCTCTGTGTCAATTTTTCCCTGTGTTTAGTGAACTGCCATGCTGGGTTTCAGCTTTCACGATAACTGGTTTCTGTTTGGCTAGTCCAATGCCAGGTATGAATTGCAGCAGTACCTGGCAAAAGGTACTGCCTCTCTCCCCCGATTTGGTTTATGATAGCTCAGCCCTCTAAGAACACATTCGAGCATCACCCACAGGTGTAGGTGGTTCCTCAAGGCAGTAATTGACATAGTATTAGCAGTAAGTCCTGTCAGGCCCCAGTACACCCACTTTCGCTCTCTCTGTGTCATCCATATGCCTAGTACGTTTTTGGGTTTTGCCATTACCCTCTCATTTTCTGGGATCCTTTCTTATATGTAAGATTTCTCCTCATAAGAAGGATTTTAAAGTTAGCCTTCTGTATACCCTTCTGTTAATTTAGTTAGTTGTTTTAATGGGAGCCTAGGAGGTGGCCAGTAAAATCACTATTTTCTGTATATTTACCCCCAAATCCTTCCTACGAAATACAACTTGTGGAACATCAGCTTCAGACCCTCACTACTATTGTCTCTTCTCTTCTTTCCATTTTTTTTAACCTTCTGAACTAAAATTCTCCTAGAAACGTAAAAGCCAAGTATGATACTGTCAGAAACTAACATGCTTGTACCATTAACTTAACAGCCACCATAATTATGGAGGAGCCAGCAAGCGTGTCATTTTATTAATTCATCAAATATTCACTCAACACCAACTATTCAAGTTCCATGTTAAGCACTGGAAAAAAAAAAAATTACACTTTTTTTAAACAAATATGGCCTGTTCCCTCAAAACATCTTGTAGGGTAAACAACAATTAAATACACAGTAATAATGTAGTATGTTATGAACAATAGAATATGTGGTTGTTCAGTCGCTCAGGCATGCCTGACTCTTTGCGACCCCATGGACTGTAGCCCACCAGGCTCCTCTGTCCATTGGATTCTCCAGGCAAAAATACTGGAGTGGGTTGCCAGAACATGTTGTGGGAGCACCTAAATGGTATCATTATAATGCAGATCAGAAGATTTCTCAGAGGATTTGATAACTGAATTTTGAAAAAGAGGAAAAGGAAGTAGAAGTTGCTCCAAAAGGGCTGCTTAGTGAAGATGGGCTGAGAACACTTCAACTGCAGCCAAGTCAGCCTTTGCTGCATTGCCAATCAATATCTATATTTATGCTGTCCCATGAGTGTCTCCACATAGGATTCATATCTCCATCTCCCATGATGAGTGTCACAATCCAGATGCCCTTACCTGCACTCTTCCATCATTCAGCACAACTGGCTCTACCCTGGTCCATCAATAGAAGGATTTAAAAAAGAAAAAAATCAGATGGCAAGTGTTCTTAGCCCCCAGAGTGACAAGTGGGAATATAATAAAATTTGAGGAAAATGGTCATCATGCAGCTATCTTCCTTTTGTTTGTTTCTAGTGTCACTATAGCTGTGAACACTGTGGGCAGGAGCTTTAAAAATCAGATGAGCAGCTCACACTTGACACATCCGAAAAGAGACTTCTAAAATCCAGGGAAACTGGCTCTGGCTGTGACTTTGAGCAAGATAAATCCATAGTTGTTCTTTGATTTTATAATTGCTCAAAACAGTGATGTTTGGAGTGGGAGATGTGTGACCTGGGCAAGGATGAACTCAGTGAAAGGATCCATGAGTGTGTGCTCAATCAGTCAAGGAGCTCTCATGAATGACACGGGACTTCAGTTGGGTCATGGGAGGTGAATTACAAAAGGCAGATGAAGAGAGATGGACGAAGTCTTGGGATCAGGTAAAACTTTGACTTATTCAGGAAAGATTGAAGAAAGGAACATGAATAGAGGAAGAATTCAGAACAGTAAGTCTTATCGCTGGAAACGTGAGTCGAGGCCAAACTTTAGAGGATATTAATAATCCCACAGAGAAGTTAGAATTTTGCCTTTCTTGAAAATGTTAGAGAAGCATAATGGCATAATTTTAAAGGAGTGGCTAACTTAATAAAAGTTAAATGAGTTTTCCATATAGTGATCGCTCCCCCATCCTAACACTTCTTTCTCTTTGGTCCAACAATGCACTGTACTCCTTAGCTCACTTCTAATTACTTCCATCTTTATCCTTTCTTTTCCTCTCAGACATTTTCCTGCCTTCTCTTCCTTCTATTCATCCATTATTCATCATCTGTTCATTTAAGACTGGTACTGTTTACTATGAGCCAGACACCACCCATGGTGTTGGCTTAAAGAACAAAATAGTCATGGTTCCTCACTGCTTAGAGTTAAGTATAACATACTTCATTGTTCAATCTTTGGTCCTATTCTTGTTTAATTCCACCCTCTTACCCACTTTCCCATACAACCCCATTACTTAAATATGATCCCTTATTCACATCTATTGTACGGTCTTTTTACCTAAGATTCATATTTAAATTTTTACTTGCCAACTATTTTTCTCCTCTTGAATAACTTGCAGATATACCAAGATGGACATAACAAACTAAACCAAACTAGACTACACAACACACCAAGTTCAGTTCAGTTCAGTCGCTCAGTCATGTCCGACTCTTTGCAACCCCATGAACTGCAGCATGCCAGTTCTCTCTGTCTATCAACTCCTGGAGTTCACCCAAACTCATGTTTATCGAGTTGGTGATACCATCCATCCATCCATCTCATCCTCTGTCGTTCCCTTTTCCTCCTGCCCCCAATCCCTCCCAGCATCAGAGTCTTTTCCAATGAGTCAACTCTTCGCATGAGGTGGCCAAAGTACTGGAGTTTCAGCTTTAGCATCAGTCCTTCCA
>SJYX01008232.1:159579-177019 GCA_006410675.1 Oreotragus oreotragus | reverse complement strand
GGCACAATGTAAGATGGTCTACATCTCTCATGTCGTTTAATTATCTTACCATCACTATAAGGTAGGAACTGATAATGATTTCCACCTTATACTAGGGGAAGCTGAGATTCAGGAAGCAAGTGACCTGTTCAATATTACACCACTACAAAGTGTTTGACTATAAAGTTCCAAAACCTCTAATCTTGACTACTAGGCTGTCTTCTTTGCTTTTGGTGTTATCAGGTTTTTTTTTTTTTTTTTTTTCTCTTGTGAAAGTACCTTCTTTAACTTTTTGTTTTCTATATTCTTTTTTTGATATTTTTTAAAGGAGTAAATGCTCAAGAGTTTGGCAAAGTATCATATCTATCACCAGTTTTGACTTCATTTTTCTGTTGCAAAAGATTGATGAGTTGTCTACCCTTTAAATCCTGTACATTTTTTACTGGATGATATAAAGTTGGCAAAAGTTTTGGAGAATGGGGTACAGGAAAATTCTCTATTTTTATTCTGAAACTATCATGTTTATCTCTCACTTTTAGGAGAGCTGGGCTGCTCATAAATCCCATCACTCTCTTGCTGCTATTTCTGACTAGCAAATTATTTCTTTATTCACGAGGCAGTAAAAGGTCACTGGAAAGAAGAATATAATATTCACTCTCATAAAATGAAGTTAAACAGTATTTAGCATTTATATCTTTCCAGTGTAGTAAACAAAATATGGTTTATTTGACTCAATGAAGACCTATGATACCAAAAAAGATAAATCTAATGATTTGTTTGAACACAGGAAGATAAATCTTGCACTGCATGCCCTCAGTGATGACATGTTACCATTGTCCTAGTTCTGTGTAAAATTAGATAGAGAAGCAAGGCAGGCCTGGCTTCTTGTTCTAAAATATTCAGAGCCTAGTCTAGGGCAACAGTCTAAAGAGACCAGTTGAACAGCACAGTTCATTTTTTGTTTACTTGCTTTGCTTTTTACGCTACTTATTGAAATAAGATTGACAGACTGTTCTATATTTGCAAGAGAGGGTAGAAAAGGAAAATGTCAATTGTTCTTTTTAATTTGCTTTTTTTTCACTGAGTGAGAAAATGTAAAATTGTCTGACCTTTCCTCGTAGATGTCACAAGATAATTATTTCTTTTTTAAAAAAATAGACATTCATTTCTGTGGTTAAAAAAATTTAGCAGGTGCATTATTAAAACTGAGTTGGAAATTTCTTATAAATGAAAATTTATTATTTTTATAAAATTTCTGTAAGTTGCATTTCTAGAAAAAATATTATTTACACAAAAACTGGCTTAAGAAAATGTTTCTTTATAGTTCCAGTCTTTTATGGCCATAATTCAAATCATACAACTAAAATATAGTAAGTAATTATGCCTTTGAGAAATTTAGATTTCAAAATAATGCATTGCTCCTTGTAAACCACATGGCTTTAAATATTTCTATTCAGGTATGATGAAGAAACTAGAAAAGAAAGCAGTAGAAGTAAATGTTTCAGCCTATTAAAGGGCCAGCTTTTGTATCTGATTTTCAATCTCGGCATATCCCAAAGGTTTTTATGCTTTTTCTATATAGTAAAAGCAAATCTAGTTTCAAAATGTGCTAATTTCCTCTAAAGTTATTTACAAAAAAAGAAAATCCATCCATTGCTTAAAGTCATTTTTCCAGTTTCTTTTTTACACTTTTTGTTTCTCGTTATCAAATAAAAATCTGTCTCCAGCTTTTATAACGCTTTCATAAAGGACTCCCTTCACTGAACAGCAGAATGTGGCCTTTTCTTTTTATCTCTCTAATTAAAACAGTGCAACCTGGGGAAGCTATCAGTTAGTTCTCAGTAAATGGCACTTATTTTGATCTCCTTTGGTAAAGCGAGAAAAATGGTGAAGTGAACAGAAATGTCCTGATCCCTAAAATTAGATAGAAACTCACTAATATGCAACCTACAGAGCCCTCTGGGTCTTCAGAAATGGCACTCAGTAATTTATTTTGACATAAATCAACTTGCTTTCACTCTTCAGCCCAGTTGTGCTGAGATCATTTTTCAGAGGAACTTAACAGTTCAAGATTGTTCATGCCTTCTGGAATCCTACATTTATATTTTCCTTCTTAACAGATTCTCTGAAGTTTGAATGAAAGACCATACATCATGATGTAACTCCAGTACTTAATAGACTCATCATTCTAGCTACCACTTTGTATTCTTAATATTTTGCCCTAAGCCTTATTGTATTTGGTCAACATGATTGTCTGAGGTGATTAGGTTTTGGGGGTTTTTGCTTTCAAAAGACAAAGCCTTCTCCTCTATCATCACACTCATACACAGGATGTTTATAATTATACAAACCAATGTCTCTATACCTTTTCCTATATCTTAAGAGTATTAATAAGGTTATAGTGACTTACTAATGGTTTGCTTTTAAAAAGATTTCTTTTAAGATGAATTAACCCTAATAAAGAATACAAAGCAAACAGCTTAATCAGCTCATGTTTAGTGAACATTCTTTAATATTATGACTGCTTAAGTACATGATGATTCAGAAGCAGTTTCTCAGAAAACTTAGTTTCTAGCATAAGGATCCAGGCAAGTGCTCATCAAAGCAATATGTGTTTGTATGGCTTGTGTGTAAAATTCATGTCAAAACTTTGACCAGAATATGTGATAAAGGCTTTCTACTGGACATGTTAGAAAACTAGCATAACTGGTAGTTGTGTAGGAAGGACTCAATTCATAAAATGCATTTACTTAAAAGTGGCCAAATTTCTTTATTCAAGAAGGTAGGCCCTGCTTCAAAAAGTAGCAATTTCAAGAAAAAGAAGCACTGGATTTAGTTAGGGAANAGAAAACTAGCATAACTGGTAGTTGTGTAGGAAGGACTCAATTCATAAAATGCATTTACTTAAAAGTGGCCAAATTTCTTTATTCAAGAAGGTAGGCCCTGCTTCAAAAAGTAGCAATTTCAAGAAAAAGAAGCACTGGATTTAGTTAGGGAACTTGAATGCCATTCCTAGACTTATGCACTGAAATCTGCAAAATACTGATGAAAGGAATTAAGACACAAATACATAGAGACACCCCAGTCATGGTTGGAAGATCTGATATTGTTAAAATAGCTATGCTTTCTAGTATACAGTCCACAGTTTCAGTATATCAAACCAAATGGCAGTTTTTATAGAAATAACCAAAAATAAATAAATAAATAAAGTAGAATTCAAATGGAACCACAAAATACCCCAGATAGTCAAAGCAGTGTTAAGAAAGAACAACAAAGATGGAGGCATCACACTTCCTCACCTCACCACACAGCCACAGGCAGGAATTAAAACAGTGTGGTGCTAGGACTTCTTGGTGGTCCAGTGGTTAAGACTCTGTGCTTCCAATGCAGTAAGCACAGGTTCGACCTCTGGTCGGGGAGATTATCCCACGTCATGCAATGCAGCCCTAAACAAATAAAATAAAAATGAAAGGCTGGAATTTAACAGGGAACCTGTTATTCATGATAATACAGATAAATAGAAAAAAAACAGTTTGGTTATGGCAATAAAAACAGACACATAGCATGATGGAAGAGAATAAGTAGCCCAGAAAGAAACTCACATATATATAGCCAATACCATTTTTGAAAACTCAATGGAAATAGAATAGTCTTTTCAATAAACAGTGTTGAGAAAACTATATGTGTGTGTGTGTGTATATATGCGTGTATACATATATATATATATATATGCTGTTGTGCTTAGTTGCTCTGTTGTGTTCAACTCCTTTTGATCCCCTGGATTCTCTGCCATCAGGCTCCTCTGTCCATGGGATTTCCAAGGTAAGAATACTAGAGTGGGTTGCCATTTCCTCCTCCAGGGGGTCTTCCTGACCCAGGGATCAAACCTTTGTCTCTTGTATCTCCTGCATTGGCAGGCGGATTCTTTACTACTGAGCCACCTCGACGTCTCATTTCATCTGTAATTTGATTTTAATACCCATCATCTCATCATATAACTTAGTGCCTCTCAAGAGGAAAGTAAAGAAAATATGTGCTGTCTATGAACTGTTTGGGGTTAGCAAGGGAAGCCACTGATGAAATGTTGGTTCAATTGCTGAAGCCCATCTGTGGTTTCCTATTGATCCCCGTGAAAAGATACTGAGATCACTAAAACATAGTTTGCTTATAATGTTTCTATCCGGTCAACAAGGTTATCATAGGAAGTGTGTGTTAACTTCTTTTTTGACCTGTTGAAATTTCAAAAGCCTCTTCATTCATGCCTGAGAAAACTCACTTTAAAACAAGACCTGCTGAAAGGTGCCGATTAATCCTGCTAATAAGCAAAGATAATTTTCATCACTTACAGATGACACTCAATGTGTCTTTGTGCTCATATTTCAGAAGAGACTCCCACATGAGGTTCATTCTAGCAGAAAAAATACTTCCTGACCTAAAGCAGTTCTCTTGGATGTGCATGCTCTGTGGCAGATGCCAGATTGGCCTGTGTCCATCCTTGGGGGCTGTTCATAAAAGCAATTTTCTTTATCTGAGAGAGTAATCTCTCATGATGTTTGACCATTCTGAGATATATGACCATGACAAGGGCATAGACATCTCTGCTTTGTCTGTGACCTCTTTTGCAGAGTCCTCTGATTTCTCTATCTTATGAACCTACCTGCCAATGCAGGAGACGCAAGAAAAGAGGGTTCCATCCCTGGGTCGGGAAGATCCCCTGGAGCAGGAAATGGCAACCGACTCCAGTATTCTCGCCTGGAGAATTCCATGGGCAGAGGAGCCTGAATCGACTTAGCATGCATCCATACCCAAGTGGCTCAGTGGTAAAGAATCCACGCAATGCAGGAGACATGGATTCAATCTCTGGGTCAGGAATGTCCTCTGGAAAAGAAAATGGCAACCCACTCCAGTAATTTTGCCTGGGATATACCATGGACAGAGGCAGCTTGGAGGGCTACAGTTCATAGAGTCACAAAAGAGTCGGACACAACTTAGTGACAAAAGAACGTCTAGAGAGGGCTTCTATGCACAGAGAATGAAGTCTACCAACATGTCCTATGCAGTAATGAGCACATTATCAGTTCAGATCAGTCACTCAGTCATGTCTGACTCTTTGTGACCCCATGGACTGCAGCAGGCCAGGCCTCCCNAGTCACAAAAGAGTCGGACACAACTTAGTGACAAAAGAACGTCTAGAGAGGGCTTCTATGCACAGAGAATGAAGTCTACCAACATGTCCTATGCAGTAATGAGCACATTATCAGTTCAGATCAGTCACTCAGTCATGTCCAACTCTTTGTGACCCCATGGACTGCAGCAGGCCAGGCCTCCCTGTCCATCACCAACTCCTAGAGTTTACTTAAACTCATGTCCATTGAGTCAGTGATGCCATCCAATCATCTCATTCTCTGTCGTCCCCTTCTCCTCCTGCCTTCAATCTTTCCCAGCATCTGGGTCTTTTCAAATGAGTCAGTTCTTCCCATCAGGTGGCCAAAGAATTGAAGTTTCAGCTTCAGCATCAGTCCTTCCAGTGAATATTTATGACAGATTTTCTTTAGGATGGACTCATTGGATCTCCTTGAAGTCCAAGGGACTCTCGAGAGTCTTTTCCAACACCACAGTTCAAAAGCATCAATTTCTCGGCGCTCAGCTTTCTTTATATTCCAAATCTCAGATCCATACATGACTACTGGAAAAACCATAACTTTGACTAGATGGACCTTTGTTGGCAAAGTAATGACTCTGCTTTTTAATATGCTGTTTATGTTGGTCATAACTTTTCTTCCAAGGAGCAAGCNTTTCCAAATTTGCTGGCATATTGAGTGCAGCACTTTCATAGCATCATCTTTTAGCATTTGAAATAGCTCAGCTGGACTTCTATCACCTGCACTAGCTTTGTTTATAGTGATGTTTCCTAAGGCCCACTTGAGTTCTATCCACCTTCTCTAAAACATGTATGACTGTGATGCATTGATAATGTGGAAGGAATTCACTAAGAGACCTTAGGGTAATCATGACTAAATGAAATATTCAGAGGAGGTGAAAAATAAAATAGAGTAAGAGAGCTTCATGTGTCACATAAGCAAACTTCCTGTCCTCATTCAGGTTAAGGATGTGAAAGTGAAAAAGTGAAAGTGTTAGTTGCTCAGTCCTGTCCAACTCTTTGTGACCCACCAGGCTCCTCTATCCATGGAATTCTCTAGGCAAGAATACTGAAGTGGGTTGCCACTCCCTTCTCCAGATCTTCCCAACTCAGGGATCAAACCCAGGTTTCCTGCAATACAGGTGGATTCTTTATCCTCTGAGCCACCAGGGAAGCCTAGGTTAGGTCATACCTATCCCATATTACTGGAGAAGGAAATGGCAACCCACTCCAGTAGTCTTGCCTAGAAAATTCCATGGATGGAGGAGACTGATGGGCTACAGTCCATGGGGTCACAAAGAGTTGGACACGACTGAGTGACTTTACAACAACAACATCCCATAACTAGGTTAGGTCATACCTATCCCATATTACTGGAGAAGGAAATGGCAACCCACTCCAGTAGTCTTGCCTAGAAAATTCCATGGATGGAGGAGACTGATGGGCTACAGTCCATGGGGTCACAAAGAGTTGGACACGACTGAGTGACTTTACAACAACAACATCCCATATTACTAGTGAGAAAACTCCCTTTTAAAGAGCTGAAATGGCTTTTCCAAGATGACCCATAAAATGAAGAAATGGAAAGAAAATCATGAGCCCCTTGGTTGTGACATTGCAACACAAGTACTTGTTTGTTTACACAGCAAGTATTTGATTGTGTGCAGAGTCTAAAGGAAATGGTCATTATGGCAGAACATAACGGGAGCAGCAGTTCTTTGCTTTGACAACCCAACAGCATAAGAATTGGAAGGCGTAAGTGAGGACAGTTTCTAAAATATGGGATAAGCCTCACTGTTTTTGTTTTTGTTTTTTTTTTTGTAAATGTTTTAAGCTATCATATCTTTTAATTTTTAAATATAAGAAGCATGTTTAATATTCACATTATTTATTGTATTTTACGGATGGATGAATTACATGCCCTGTATAACTGAGCTAATTTTCCCTTCATATAAGTTAGGGAAGGTCCTATACTTGAAAAAGAAAAACATTAATGAAATAATACCAGTAGGTTTTTGTATGTGGTTGCTATCCATAGTTTTTTATACAATTAAAAAAAGTGAAATATATAACTTACTGTGATTTAAAACCTAGCATTACATTGTAATATTGTTGTAGGACAGGGGACCCCTTCTAGGGCCCAAGGGTGGTCTCTCTAACACTCAGAAATGAATTGTCTGAGCAGACACATATGCCAATAAAGCAAGAGACTTTAGTAGGAAAGGGGTGCCCAATTGGAGAGCAGGAGGGTAAGGGAACCCAGGAGAACCACTCTCCCACATGGCTTGCAGTCTCAATTTTTATGTTAATAGGATGAGTTTCTGAGTTGTCTCTGACGTCTCCTTTTGACCTTTCCCAAATTCTTCTGGTTGTTGATAGCTTGTTAGTTCCATGTTCCTTACCAGGGCTTATGTTATGAAGTAACTCATGCAGATGATTGCTATGGTGCCTGGCCAGTTGGGTGGTTTCTGTCCTTGTTTCCTCTAACAATATCTTTAGCATATTTGATCCAACAAACATTTATTGAGCATATGTGGTCAAGGCACTCTGAGGAATAAAAAAAATGGGTAAATGAATATGATCCATTCCCATGTTATCACTAAATTGCAAATACAAAGATCTTTAACTAAGGGTGGGGTATAACAANGGAAAATTTGAACAAATTTACACAACCTGTCAAACCATGTGCTTAAGGAATATGCATCCATGAAGTACTTGAAACCTATAAAACAGCAGGTGAGCCCTTGGAATAACCAAGAGATGTGATGGATAAAGCACACAACATATGGTGGAAAGAAAGCGCCAGTCCTGGCCTTAGAGTTAATTACCCTTGGAAATCAGATAGTCAGTTGACTTAAGACTTATAAAAAACGTGGAAATAAATATACTCTGTGGCTTCCTTACAGTTGTGAAAATCATCAGGCTAACAGGTGAGGAAGTGCTTAGAAAGCCATAAAGTGCTAATGAAAGTCAGTTGTAAGATGAGGCGTGGCTTCCAGGGAAAGGGAACTGAAGCTCCAGGACTTCGAGGCCACTCGGCTGGTCCTCGGAACTTAAATTGTTAAATAAGATCCCTGATCTCAAGGATTGGGAGAGCCTTCAGAGAACTTGTTGCATGGATTTGTAATCAGACCTTGGTTTTGAAAATAGTAAATCGTGTATCTGATATAATTCAACAAATTTTCCACGGAATGACTTTTGGCTTGCTGCTGCTGCTGCTGCTAAGTCGCTTCAGTCGTGTCCGACTCTGTGCGACCCCATAGACGGCAGCCCACCAGGCTCCCCCGTCCCTGGGATTCTCCAGGCAAGAACACTGGAGTGGGTTACCATTTCCTTCTCCAATGCGTGAAAGTGAAGTCGCTCAGTCGTGTCCAACTTTTCGCGACCCCATGGACTTGCAGCCCACCAGGCTCCTCTGTCCATGGGATTCTCCAGGCAAGAGTACTAGAGTGGGGTGCCATCGCCTGCTTGATTGCTTCTAAAAAGGGATCTGTTTTCTAGGACAAGGTGTCCCTGTGCGATGGAGTGCCTTCTTCGCTCCCTTATTTATTATTTATTATTCATTCCACAGATATTTCTTGTGTCTTAACTGTGTTCCATACTCTCTTCTGGGGCTCCTGGGCTCCTGGTATCTAACAGAAAGAGCTGCAAATTCCAAAGGATTGTTGGATGCTGCTTGTAAAGCTGGGGCTGGAAGGAGAATTACTGGGGTGCAGAAGCAAAGGCTCTTTTGCAGATATATTGAAGGTGGAAGAAATTAAGATTCCTAGGAACATGTATTCTGAAGCAACATAGCTTATATCAATGCTGTGCAATAGAAATGCAATGGAAATCAAGTACTCTACAGTTTTCAAGTAGCCACATTATGAGTAAAAAAGTAACAGATAAATTGAATCATAATATGTTTTACTTGATGTATCTAAACTGTTACTTCAGCATGTAATCAGTATAAAATAATATATTATTTCTGATTTTTTTTTTTTTTTTTTTAGTATTGAGCCTTTGAAATCCATTTTATATTTACTGAACACTCAATCTGGACAAGCTCAAGTGCTCAGTAGCTTCATGGGGCTAGTGGTTGGCAAAGTGAACAGAGCAGGATGATATCTTCCAAAGTCATTTCTCTCAGGGGTTCTGTAGGCCTGTGAGGGACCCCTGCCTAGTACATCCCTCTGTCATCTGCTTTGTTCTCTGCTGAATGGCACAGCCCTCCTGACCTTTTCTTTCCAGAAGGTGGCACTATGAGCTCATGGGAAATTGTGTGTGTGTGATGGGGAGTGGGGAATGGTGAAAGTGGAAGAAACGCAGTCGCAAGGGAGAGTGTGTGTGCATGTGTGTGTGTAAACTGGCATCACTACTTTAATTATCTTGGTGGAAATTAAGATTAATGTCTGTACAGTGCTTTACAATTCTTCTTAAACTTAACTATCCCTACCAATCATCTGGTGACCTTTATATTTACTTAAAATTTTAATTTTTATTTACTTACATATTTCTCTTTATATATATATAATAAAATTGTATGTAATTAAGATGTGCAAAATGATTTGATATACACATATAGTGAAATGATTACTACAGTTAAGCTAATTAACCAAAAGAATCCATCTGCAAGACGGGGACCTGGATTTGATCCCTGGGTTGGGAAGATCCCCTGGAGAAGGGAAAGGCTACCCACTGCAGTATTCTGGCCTGGAGAATTCCATGGACTCGTCCATGGAGTCTCAGAGTCAGACACAACTGAACGACTTTCACTTCACTTCACTTTTCCTGACTTAGTTACTTTTTTTTTTGGCTGTGTGATAATGGCTCTTGGAATCCACTCTCTCAACTTGTCTCCAGTATTCAGTACAGTGTTGTTAACTATAGTCATCCTGTTGTGTGTTAGTTAGACTCATTCATTCTGTGTAACTGAAGCTTTTGTACACTTTGACCAACATCTCCCAACTTCTCCCACCCCTTCTAATCACCATATACTTTCTGCTTCTTGGAGTTTGACTTTTTTTAGACTCCACAGGTGAGATCATGCAGTATTCGTCTTTCTCCATCTTGTTTACTTTATTTAGCTTAGTGTCCTCCAGGTCACAAAAGGCAGGGTTTCCTTTATTTTCTTGATTGAACAATATCCCATTATTATTTCAATCCTCTAATATACATATCACATCTTTTAAAACTGAAGTATAGTTGATATCAATAACCTCAGATATGCAGATGACACCACCCTTATGGCAGAAAGTGAAGAGGAGCTAAAAAGCCTCTTGATGAACGTGAAGGAGGAGAGTGAAAAAGTTGGCTTAAAGCTCAACATTCAGAAAACGAAAATCATGACATCCAGTCCCATCACTTCATGGGAGATAGATGGGGAAACAGTGGAAACAGTGTCAGACTTTCTTTTTTGGGGCTCCAAAATCGCTGCAGATGGTGACTGCAGCCATGAAATTAGAAGACGCTTACTCCTTGGAAGAAAAGTTATGACCAACCTGGATAGTATATTCAAAAGCAGAGACATTACTTTGCTGACTAAGGTCCACCTAGTCAAGGCTATGGTTTTTCCTGTGGTCATGTATGGATGTGAAAGTTGGACTGTGAAGAAAGCTGAGTGCCGAAGAATTGATGCTTTTGAACTGTGGTGCTGGAGAAGACTCTTGAGAGTTCCTTGGACTGCAAGGAGATCCAAGNTTTCCTGTGGTCATGTATGGATGTGAAAGTTGGACTGTGAAGAAAGCTGAGCACCGAAGAATCGATGCTTTTGAACTGTGGTGTTGGAGAAGACTCTTGAGAGTCCCTTGGACTGCAAGGAGATCCAACCAGTCCATTCTGAAGGAGATCAACCCTGGGATTTCTCTGGAAGGAATGATGCTAAAGCTGAAACTCCAGTACTTTGGCCACCTCATGTGAAGAGTTGACTCATTGGAAAAGACTCTGATGCTGGGAGGGATTGGGGGCAGGAGGAGAAGGGGACGACAGAGGATGAGGTGGCTGGATGGCATCACGGACTCGATGGACGTGAGTCTGAGTGAACTCCGGGAGATGGTGATGGACAGGGAGGCCTGGAGTGCTGTGATCCATGGGGTCGCAAAGAGTCGGACACGACTGAGCGACTGAACTGAACTGAAAGGAGGCAGGCACTTGTTAACAGGTTTCCCTGGTGGCTCAGATGGTAAAGCGTCTGCCTGCAATGTGGGAGACCCTGGTTCGATCTCTATGTTAGGAAGATTCCCTGAAGAAGGAAATGGCAACCCATTCCAGTACTCTTGCCTGGAAAATCCCATGCACAAAGGAGCCTGGTAGGTTATAGTCCATGGGGTTGCAAAGACTCAGACACGAGTGAGCGACTTCACTCACTCAAAGCACTTTGCTTTGGAACACAGAAGAAAGAAGCTGTATTGTGCCCCAGGGAGGGTAAGATAAATATTTATGGAGAAGTGGCAAGTGAGCTAGCATAGCTACAATTTCATTAGAAAGTCACTCTAATAACTAAGGGAGAACAACATACACAGAAAACCATGGATGAGGTAATCTGCGTTCTAGAGTGGAGGTTAGTTAGACCAAGGCTGGTGAGAGGAACAAAAACAGGAAAACATTAAAAAAAAAAAAAAAAGAACTGCCTATAGAAATTCCTTAGGTGTGACCTTTATAATATAAGCAGAGAGGAGTCACTGCTTGTGCAAATTACTTAGCATCATACTTTCATAATTTAAAAATTTTTAAATAGTACATGTTTTTTTAAAAAAAGGAAAATCATTTAGCAAAGAAGTAACATGGTCAGAGTTGTACCTTATGAACATCACTCTACAGCCATGTATCAGACAATGAATGAGAAAGACTCTGAAACAGAAGTACTAATGCCAAAAACTCAGTCCCTGTGCTTGGTGCCGAGTTGAATCTCAGAGACAAAGTTTTGTGTGCTGCAGTTCTTGGGGTTCCAAAGAGTTGGGGCAAGACTGAATGACTGAACAGCAAAGAGAAAAAATGAAAACACTTTATTGCTTTGACAGGGAAAGGAGGACACAGCAGGCCCCTGCCCTGGAAAAGCTGTGTCCTAACCTGGGAGGATGTAGTAAGGAGTTTTATAGCAGTAGGGCTTCCCTGGTGGTGCAGAGGTTAAAGTGTCTGCCTGCAATGTGGGAGACCTGGGTTCGATCCCTGGGTCAGGAAGATCCCCTGGAGAAGGAAATAGCAACCCACTCCAGTATTCTTGCCTGGAGAATCCCATGGACGGAGGAGATTGGTGAGCTAGAGTCCACGGGTCGCAAAGAGTTGGACACGACTGAGCAACTTCACTTTCACTTTATAGCAGTGGTTCAAGGACAGGGGCTTCCCTGGTGGCTCAGATGGTGATTTCTTCATTTTCTGGGTCATCTTGGAAAAAGTCATTGCAGCTCTCTACAAAGGAGTTATCTCATTAGTAATATGGGATAGTCATATGGCTCAGACAGTAAAGAATTCACGGCACCCCACTCCAGTACTCTTGCCTGGAAAATCACATGGATGGAGGAGCCTGGTAGGCTGTAGTCCATGGGGTCGCTAAGAGACATGGCTGAGCGACTTCCCTTTCACTTTTCACTTTCACGCACTGGAGAAGGAAATGGCAACCCACTCCAGTGTTCTTGCCTGGAGAATCCCAGGGACGGGGGAGCCTGGTGGGCTGCTGTCTATGGAGTCGCACAGAGTCGGAAATGACTGAAGCGACTTAGCAGCAGCAGCAATGCAGGAGAGCCAAATTTGATCCCTGGGTTGGTAAGATCCCCTGGTGAAGAGAATGGCAACCCACTCCAGTATTCTTGCCTAGAGAATCCCATGGACAGAGGAACCTGGTGGACTACAGTCCATGGGGTCACTAAGAGTTAGACATGATATAAGGTTAAGTGGTTCCTTTCATCTGTCCTCAAGTGGTCTTCTCTGGAATGAAGAACGCTGATATCCTCCATTTGTTGGGGACTTTAGGTTTTAGCTCTGTAAAGTTCTTAAAAGACGTGTGTATCCATTGAGGCAGAATTAGGACCCTGCCCAAGGCTGCTCTATTCCTGGATGCTCCTCCCCTGTCCCTACATCTCCTCCTTTTCCTGATTAACACCAGTATGAATCTGCCCTTTGGAACTCAGGGAAGTTTGTGGAGGCTGGACAGAAAGGTTCCTGTGCCCAGGAGCCCCTCAGGGTCCTGCTTGGTTTCAGTAAGACAGGAGGCTACTATTACAGACTGAGAGATTCAAGGAGATTAAACAAGGTTAAGACCAATAGGAAAAAAACAGAGAAAGCACATTGAGAGTCCTGGCAGCAGGATTGAATGCTGCATTGATTTTACCATAATATATGCAGTCAGTCAACAAATGGTCACTGAACAATTACTAAGTGAGAGGCATTGCATTGAGTGGTGAAGATGCAACAGTAAAAAGACTTACCATTTTGGGTATTAGGAGCTTACAATCTTGGATGGGACAAGAATAAACATCTAACAACAACACAGTATAAGTAAGTATAAGTAAGACTAATAAACATGAAGGAATAGTCCAGAAAGGGAAACAGAATAAGGAAAGTTCAACGATGGAATAGAGTAAGCTATATTCGAGGAACTACAAGTAATTCAGCCTGGCTAAAGCACGGAGTATATGGCAGCAAATGGAAAAACCTAGGGCTGGCAGTGTAATAAGCAGGGACCAGTTGATAGTGATCTCCTCTGGCCTCAACCTGCAGTGGCTCTAAGGATGATTTCAGTTTCTGGCCAGAATTGAGGTTGAGCAGCAGTAGGGAGAGAGCTGAATCCTAGCCACTATACCACCAGGGACCAGTAATAAGGCCCTGGGCCTGTCTGCTGTGTAGAAATCAGTTTCCACTGAGAGAGAGAAAGTAGTGAAACAAGTCAAGTGTTTATTAGAAGAAAGAGAATATGTGGGAACAGACACATGGGCAGACTCAGAGAGAGTTGCACTCTCCTTGGAGGTCAAAAGGGAGCAGGTGTGCATACATGGGAGGTTGCTGAGAGAAACCAAATACAGACTCAGAGCCAGCCAAATCGAGATGATTGATCAAAGGAAACCTGGAAGAAATGTCCCATTAAAGTGATTCAAATCACCATGAGGGTGCAACTCTCTCTGAGCCAAGATGGATTCTAGTGAAGAGGACAATGGCTGGTTGACATCACTTACTATGAGGTGACACTTGCTCCCTTTTGACCTCCAACGAGTCTTTCTGTGCATGTAGTCAGAAGATGGTCTTGACTTCAAGAATGAAGAATATGTCGTTTTTTATCTTCTGGGCAGAGCCCAACCTCCTCCATCATCCTGTTTTTTTGGAGTTTCTGCTATTGTGGAGTTTCTGTCTACTAGGGAGAAACTGCTCAGCCCTGGGGCCCAACTATCTCCTGCTTCAGTCATAGAATCTACAAACCACATTGAGAGTCTGTTACTGATGCTGAGAAGAGAATGGCATGACAACATTCTGCTTCAGGAAGTGAAGGATTTTAGAAAGAGGATGTGAATGGGTAGAATTTTTTTTTAAAGGGACATAAATAGAAAGAAGGAAAGTCAGTGATGGTGAGAAAATTATAAAAACCAAAAGCATTTAGCAACTTAACAATTCAACAAAATTGAACTCAGGATTTTCGAGAGAATGATTTTAGCAAACCACTGGGGAAGAAGCCTAATTACAAAGGGTTTGAGAAGAAATAGGAAGGTAGTCGGTATCACACTATTTTCTGTAACGAATTTAGGAAACCAAAAGAAAAAGGTAAACTAGATGATTTTAAATGAAGTAGAAGCACCTAGGAAAGGATTTTCTTTTGTTCATCAAGAGCAGAGACATGAGGATTTTAGTACAAGAATGGAAGAAAGTCAAAAGTGAGATTGGATGCAAAAGAGATGGAAGAAACCCTGGATGGAGCAGAGAAGGAACAGCATCAAGATATAATACAGACTTTTTTTTCCCAAAAGCCTATATTCTAAGCTAGAAAAACTCTATCATGATTTCCTGAAGTTGTTTAGGAAAAAATAAATATAACATATTTTTCAGAAAGTGTGCTGCAAAGAAAGAATCTGATAGATGAATCTATCACATAGAAGATATCCTTAACAAGACCTTAGTATTAGTTAGAAGCCTACAGAACCGTGGAGGATCCATCTTGTAGTTTCTAAAGAAGATACTTTCAGCTGGGATTGTTTAATGTTTCAGTCAAAACAAACAGGCAAGTGAAATCCGCAGAAGAGACATTGCACTTTTTCTCTTAAGTTTATAAAAACGCATTAACGTTTCCTCCTGTCCAAAAATGATTTACGGTTTAGATCATGGTTCCTGCTCTATTCGGTGTAATTGGACAATGAGGTGTCCTTGCTAGGTCTCTCCTTTCTTACAAGATACAAAAGATGCCACGGGCCAAGAGAATAAGACTGCCAGCTGAGAGCACAGCTGGAGTTCTGATCTGTCTGGCCGGGCTGTCAAGGATCAGATGTCCTTCCTTTGTACTCTTTTTTTTTTTTTTCTGCCAGGCAAACACCCACTACTTGAAAAATGTTTTGATGGGAATATACCTGTCACTATCTTGAAGGAGAAACCTTCCAACAATGATGTATCAATACTGGCTTGAGCATGGATTGTATATACCACAGGAATTGTTGGGGACTTAAGAGTGGTTTGGGAAAAGCTAAATAAACCATCACAATTTGACTTCATTCATATTTGCCTCTCTTCTCAATGCATGTTTTTGTTGCATGGATCTTGATTGGGAAGCCCAGAATGTACAAAGCTTGGACTATCCAGAAGGCAAAATGAAAGGGAGGAGTTAAAAACCAACCCAAGAAACAAGGGCTCTGATAGATAATCAAACATTTGTTTGCTGTTTGTTTGTTGTTGTTTTTTTAATAGAAGGCTCTCATCCAATTACTCCACCCTCAACCTGCTGTCACTGGCAACCACAAATCTAGTCTCTTTTTTCCATGAGTTTTGCTTTTAGATTTGACATGTGAGATCTTACAGTATGTGTCTTTCTCTGATTGATTTCTTTAGGGCAATGCCCTCAGGGTCCATCTATGTTCTCATAAATGGCAAGATTTCCTTCTTTTGTATGGCTGAATAGTATTTCATTGTATATTCTTACCACAACTTCTTTAACCATTGTTGGACCCTTTAGGTTGTTTATATATTTTGGCTGCTGTAAATAATGCTGCAGTTCTCTTTCATGCATTGGAGAAGGAAATGGCAACCCACTCCAGTACTCTTGCCTGGAGAATCCCAGGGATGGGGGAGCCTGGTGGGCTGCCGTCTATGGGGTCACACAGAGTCGGACACGACTGAAGTGACTTAGCAGCAGCAGCAGCAGAACAAAAGGGTACAGTTACCTCTTCAAGATCATGTTCTCATGTCCTTTGATAAATACCCAAATTGTAATTGCTGGATCATATGGACAATTCTCTTTTCAATTTTTTTGAAGACACTCCATCCTATTTTCCAGAACCACCTTACTAATTTACAGTCCCACCAACAGGGCCCAAGTGTTCTCTTTTCTCCACATCCCATACCAGCATTTGTTATCTCTTGTCATTTTTTTTGTGATGGTCATTCTAACAGAGGTGATATCTCATTGTCATCTTGATTTGCATTTCCTTAATGATAGTGATACTGAGCATATTTCAATGTACTTGTTGGCCATTTGTATATGTTCTTTGGGAAAGTGTCTATTCAAGTTCTTTGTCCATTTCTCTCTTTTTCTGATTATTGGAACCTTCCTTTGCTACTGAGTTGTATGAGTTTTTTAATATATTTTGGATATTGACCACTTATTTGGTCTAGGATTTGCCCATATTTGTTCCCTTGTATGGGTGTTCTTTTCATTTTGTTTAGAAGGCTTTAAGTGTGATGTAGTCCCATTTATAAAATTTTTTATTGCTGGCACTTTAGGTGACATAACTAAAAAAATCCTTGCCAAGACCCATGTCAAGGAGCATTTTCCCTATATTTTCTTCTAGGAATCTTATGGGTTTGATCTTACGTTTAAGTCTTTAATGAACTTTGGGTAAATTTTTGTGAGTGATAAAAGGGATCTAGTCTCATTATTTCACATATGAAGATCAAATTTCCCAGCACCATTTATTGAAGAGAGCCTGTTTTCTCCACTGAATTCTCTTGGCTCCTTTGTCATTAAGTTGACTTTATACATGGTTTATTCCTGGGCTCTTAATTTGATTCCATTTGTCAATGGGTCTAATTTTTGTTTTGCTTTCTTTTGATTTTATTTTTTGTTAATTTTTATTTTTTAATTTTTAAATTTTTTTAATTTTTTATTTTTTTGTATTTATTTATTTGCTTACATGTACTCCCAAACATGAACCC